>ML685800.1:3036962-3065517 GCA_007922175.1 Pelusios castaneus
CCCCCACACCCCCTTATTGCCCCGTGTCCCCCCACACCCCCTTATTGGCCCAGTGCCCCCCAGCCCCTTATCGCCCCCCAGCCCCCCGCAGCCCCACACCCCCCCGGCCGGCGCGGGGTCCCTGGGGCGGGTTCCGGGCGGGGAGGCCCCGGGCCGGCCGCTCGCTCTCTTACCCGCGCGGGCCGGGGCCGGGGCCGGGGCCGGGGGCGGAGGACGGAAGCCCACACGCCGCGGCCGCCTCGAACACCAACCTCCGCCGCGCAACCCAACCTGCTGCCGAGCCCCAGCCGGGGACAGGGGAGCCCCAGCGGCGCGACTGGCACGGCGAGCCGGCCAATCAGCGCCCAGCACCCCAGGAGAGGGCGGGGCGACCGCAGCCGCAGGGTTAGGCTGCAACCTTCTTAGCGGGGCCTCCAAGTAACGGGGAGCAAGAGGGGTGGGGCCGGAGGCCGGCCTGGGAGCGACAAGGATGCCAGCCAATCAGAGCACAAAGAGCCAAAACGAGGGCGGAGTATTCAAATGATGGTCATTCATATTGATGAGCAGTGTGCCTTGGGTCCATGGGATAATTTCATTGGTGGTTTGGCTGGCTTTTATTTAAATATATTTAAATATATCACTAAGAGAGACCACTTTATTGGTCCAGTCTTAATTGCTGGTGCAATTAATCCCTGTTCGTTAACTTGGCTGGGGTTATTAACCCCTTTGTGTTTATTGATCGCCGCCTTCATTAACCTAGGCCTGGATGAGGGGCTCAGCACCACAGAAAAGCAGGGCCAAGGTCTCTCGAACAGGGCACCCCAAAAACCGGTGTAACTGCGTCTACACGCACGCAGACGGACATCGCTACACCAGCAAAACGTTCTAGTGTAGACCTGACCCACAGCCAGGGCGTCAGAACCCGACTTGATTCTTTATATACCAAAAATTAATCCGGCCATTCACAAAAATCTTGACATTAAAACCAAATTTGCATTCATCTTGATTTTATTTTCCACCTCTCCTGCAGTCAGTGGGCCCACATCCTTTGCAGAGCAAAATAATACATTGGCAGAGCTAGTGAGTGACAGCAGAAGGAGAAAAAGTAGCAAGAGCCTGAGAAAGATTAGAAACCCGTGCCAGCTGAGGTCGGCAGGCAGCTGGAGCGCCAAAGAGGTGGGGAGATGCAAAATCTATTCCAGATGGCGGGAGCTGCCTAGAAGGAGGCTCTTGCACCTGCAGTGACAAGATTTAGTTTAATGGTGCATTGGTCCATGAACTGATCTTTACCTTCTGGTGCCCGTTCAAGAGACAAACACACAGCACCACACGAGCAAGGATGCTTAAATTAGCTCAAGAGCCCTCTCTCCTGTGCTCAGACTGCAAGAGACTGACGCTGGATTACATCATTGTTCCCTTTGCTGAAGACATAGCTATTTCAGAAAGTCTGTGTTAAACGTGTGACTGCGTCTTGACTGGGTGCAAAGGGTTTGTAGGCAGGGGTGAATTTCACCCTCCCTGAATAACTGATTTCAAAATTTACGCTTTTCCTTTTTGATGCCCCTAGCGCTGTGGATGGCAAACTCCTGCTCCATGAAAACAGGGACACCTGCCCTGAAACCCCCACTGGCTCCTGGCACTGGAAAATAAAGCATGGCCATGTTAACAAAACCCTTTTGAGAGTGTCCAAGCAGTCCATGAAGGTAGATAAATATAAGCTCACTCCACGGACCAGAGAAACCAAGAGGGAGCTGAGATGACACATCCAACCTCACACACGAAGTCACTAGCAGAGTGGGGGAGAGGCAATGATTTTCCTAACTCCCAGTCACCTGCTCTAGCCATTAGGATATGCTGCCTTGCAAAGCAGGAAGGTGGCATTTTAAAGTCACCTGACCTGTGCTCATGGCTCCATGCAACTAGATGACAGGCACACATGCTGCTATAAAGTGTCTCAGAAAACCAAATCTTTTTGCACCCTGTCCTAACTTCCTTTATTCCCTCTCCAACCTCAAGATGCCCCGGTTCTGTCTTGCAGTTTCTGTACCTTTCTGTGAATCCATTCACCACCAGCTTTGTTTCCCCAGACCCTCAGAAGCAGGCAGCAGGCTGGAGCAAAAGTCCAGGGTTCAGTGGTGGATTTCGCGATTTCACTTCTCGGTGCTTTTAAAGCTCACCGATGTGTGGTGTGAAATTTACCAGCCTATCACCCACTCATAGCCCGTCGTGCTTGGCGAGGAAAGGGAGCGTCCCACACATGTGCCAATAAAACCTTTATTCCTCCTCCACCCTTTCCTAGTCTAGCTCTCTAGCTAGTTGAGGTGGGATATTATCTACAACAGATGGAGGGCTGGGGGAAGATGCCCATTTTACAGCCTCAGCGAGGCTGAAGCTCACTCATTAGCCACCGAACAAGCACAGCAGAGCAAAGCTTCCCCACACCTCCGGCTCCACAGTCACACCCCATCAAGATGCCTTATCCTGCCCCAGGCTGGACGCTCCTGACGAGGGGCGGAGGAAATGGAAGATACATTTACGTTTACAGCAGCCTTGGGGGTGCTCTAATTGACACGCAGGGTCAGGTCAGCTCCTGCACAGCCTCAGAATACAGGAAGCGCCAATGTGGCTTAAAGCCTCCCTTCCAAGAGACTGAGAATCTGTCCTCTGGTTCTTATTTATTCCTCAGATCATCTTCCTCGCTGGGCCTGACCCTTCTGTCACAGGCTTCAGTGAAGCAACTCTTGTTTTGGGTGAGCAAGGGGAAGATCAGCCCTGTGAATCAGACAGGAGGCTGGGAGAAGCAGGAAGTCATGTTCCCCAGAGCTCCCAGGCGGGAGAATGAATCAAGTCTTTATTCGGTCATCCCCCGGCCAGCTGCCAGCCTCATGACCGGGTGCAGGAGACTGAGGCACTGCAGACCCAGAGTCACGAGATAGGTGGTGTCTTTTCTTTGTCTCCCTGTCTCCTGGGTCACAGTTGGACTGTGAGTGGCCAACTGCTATGGACCCTGCCCCAGCACCCCTTCCTGGAGAGGGGGAGATCAATCTATGTTCATCATGAGGGACATGCACGCACACACAGATGGGGTTAGCACTAATCCCAGCCCTAGCAATGAGGTCAGCCTGGTGGCTGGAGCAGGAGAGAGCGGGAGGTGGGACTCCTTGGTTTCTGTGCTCAGCTCTGGGAGGGGAGGGTTGTCTAGTGGTTACAGCCAATGGATGGGCTCTTGGCCCTCTGGGGTCCCTTCCCAACTCTGGCACTGTCTTGCTGGGCGACCTAAAGCAACTCACTTAGCTTTCCAGTGACTCTATTTCCTCATCTGAGAAGCAGGCCTGATACGGTGAGTTACCCAGCTCGCTCCCAGGGACATGGTGAGCCTTCTGTACATGGGTGCATGGCACTCTGAGATCCTCGCAGACAGCATCGTCACAGTTCACCTTGGGTGCGGATGAGGTGCTGTCAGTTGCATGAGAATCTGGTGCTCGCTGAGCTGTGAATCCCAGACAGTGACCATTCATCAACCAAAGGGAGATGGCTGCAGCCTGAGCCAGCTGGGAGGGATCCAGAAAACATACCGTTAGTGCAGAAGGGGAGTCGGCGTCCCTCGGGCATGGCCCTCCACTGGCCATGTGCAGTGGCCTACTCTACACGAGGCCTGCAGCCCGATTCTGGCCCCACTATGGCTCCTGTGGGACATTCAAATGATGCCCAGGGGCCGAACATCACCCAGACCACATTTCTTGTGGGAGTAGGGCTTGCAGAACCGCCCGACGCCACCTCCATCATTGCCTGGGGGCGCAGAATGCCCAGGCCCTGAAAAGCACATTGGGTGTGTGGCTGGACCACACAGCAGCCCATAGGCAGGCCAGGGAACATAGAGCTGAGGTGACGCCCCTGTCATCCTGGTCTGGTTTGCACCTCTTGCAAAACGGGGTCCAGAATCGAGCCCCAGGTTCTGGCAGAGCCATGTGGGGCAGGGGCCCAGAGGCTGAATGCAAGCGGCCTGGATCACACTTTGCCAGCTTCGAATGGCTGCTTCTTCTCCTACCTGTTCTGCTGGGGCGAGCTCAGTCTAAGTCATCCGATGCAGCTCCTGCACTCAGACCCCAGCCCCACCTCTGCCACGGTCAAGGCAAACACAGAGCGAAGGACCCTGCTCTAGGACTCGTCGAATCGATCTGGCCGTCAGCTCGCAGGCAGACACACAATTAGGGCCCCCCGAGTCAAGCCCCATCTGCACAGAAATCTGCCCCACGCTGGATCGAGACTCCCACCTACTTCCTCGCACCCGCTGCTCAAAGCCAAGTGGGAAATAGTCTCGGCTCAGCCATTTGCACCGTACCCCAGGAGCAGAGCTCTCCTTATTGTGCCGTCGCTGGGAAGCCTATTGGAAAATTGAGTCTTTAATTGCATCTGGCAGGTCCCAGGTTCCCTGATGGCAACTACACTGGGCTCCAATGTGACATCAGTCAGTGGGAGGATGCAATCTGCCCTGGGCAATCTGCTATCTCCCTGCCCCAGAGCTTGGCCCAGAGACATGGGTCTACTAATGGCTGAGAGAGCCAAAGTCCACTCTCAGTGGACTCCCAAACATGCATTTATTAAACCTCACAACCCCTCTGTTTATAGGGAGGATATAGAGGGATTCCTTCCTCTACCACTGAAAAAAAATGCGGCCACCTCCGGGGTGGAACTCAGTAGCTGTGTAACAGCATACAACAACATTACCGTTTCAGATCGGAATTGCAGGTGAATCCTGAATACAACTGAAATTGTAGCAGGTTTTTTAGGGAAGCAGAATGTAATTGCCCAACTCTGAAATTAACAAGGCTACCAAGTTAATGCTCTGGCACCACGTAAGCTGTAGCTAGCCCCCTATGAAAAGTGGCAGGTGATTTTTAATGATTATTGTCCAGATTAGATTCTCGGTTCTACTGGGTAACACAGGTGGCCAAGGAGCGTGCCCACAGGGAGGGGTATTTCAGGGAGCAGCTGCAAGCACAGGACCCCCCTTTTTGTTGCTAATGAGCTAATCTGGTTCAGCACAAAACACGGCCCCAAATGGTGACACCCGTGTCTCAGAACACGCTTCTTATAGCAAAACATGGCCAGACACTAACCGGCCCCCCCAGCTGGTGTCAATCAGCGGAGATGGCCTCCTGACAAATTAGCCTGATTGACACCAGATGAGCATCTGCCCCAGATGAATGGAGGCTGATCCTATAAATGTTGTGAGCAGCAGTAGCACTTGCCACCAGGAACAGGACCATTAGCAGGATGGGGCCCCACTGTGGGGTGAACACAGGTAGAGACCTAGGCTAGGATGCAGTTATTTTCCCTTAACCCTGCTGTAATCCAGTCTGTCCCCATCTGTGCTGACCAAACAGTGTTATAATCTCTTGGGCCATGGCTGAGTCTAAATCATCCTTCACAGCTGTTGCTAAATCCAAGGCCAGATGCCACTCCTGGCTTTGCGGGATATTGGCTTGGACTAAGAAGGGATAACAGACGTTGCATCGTCTCGCCAGGGCACAGAGGGAAAACGAATGAGAAACAATATGTGAAATGACCGGGCTAATTTTCCTCTTCCAAGCCGAGAGCATCGGAGCCTGATCTGCAGCAAAGTCAATTAGATTTGTAAAAAGAGCCCTTGGATTGAACTCTTCCCTTGCCTGTAAATTAGAATTATTTCAGTGCAACGGCTTGAGTCGAGGATCACAAAAAGTAACCCCACCCTACCAAAAATCAAAATAATTCAAGCCCCAAGTCCAGTAGAGTACTCCAAAGTTGCTTCACTTCAATATCCCTGGGATGATCTATGTGCTCAAAGTTAAGCAGGTGCTTAAATGCTTTGCTGGATCAGGGCTGAGAGGCTGGATTTCCAGCTCTTTGCCCCTAGAGTCCTTAGGGAGCCCAAGCAGAACTCCTCTGGCAGCGTGTGTTACTCATTATTGTGGGGTATTTTCAAGAGTGCCCAAGTGATTTAAGAACCTGGTTCTGCAGTGAAGCCCATCCATAATTCTGGGCAGGAAAAAAGGAAGACAAATAACCTTGAGGATTTGGCTCCTTGCTGTGGATTCTGGTCTCTGGAGTCTCCCACCTGCCTGTTTGGTAAAGCAAGTGTGGCCGTTCCATCTGTCAATGGAAACCAGATTAACTCTGCTTATTCAGCACCCCTACCCCTGATCTATTGCCCTCTGTGCTTCATCAACGCAATGAATTCAACGCCGCCACCCAGGGAAAGTGGCCTTCCTTTTGCATCAAACATGCTGCTGTTTCCAGTCACAGCTCTGCTCTGCTATTCTAATCTGCAGGTGAATTAACCCACCAAGGAACCTACTCCTCATTCCCAGACAAAATAAATGACTTAAGTCGACTTAATTTGTAAGTGTAGACGCACCTTTTGGGTATAGTTAATGAACAGGGAGGGAGGGAGGCAAGGAGAAGGAAAGTCATGCATAATTTCTCCCCCAACATTTATTTCCTCTGTGGCATCTTCTGGACATTTCAGAATGTGGCAAACTGTTTTCAAAGTGGGACCAGTGAAAAACCCTATTGGCCTAATTTGCAAAGGTGCTGAGTGCCAGCTGCTCCTGCTAAGTCCACTGGGAGCAGAAGTTGTTCATCGCGTCTGAAAATTCAGGCTGTCAGCTACCCAGGGAATGGCCTCTCTTCGTTCCTGAACTTCTCAGGGCAGCCCCTGCCAGGTCTCGAGCCTTGAGCTGCCTCCTGGCTTCATGGGGAATCGCACGGTTCTCCCCCTCCAACCAGGCCTAACTTATGCTCAGACCCTCCGGGAGCAATGTGAGTTCCCACAGTCACCAAACACCCTCCTTAAACCAGGGGTCATTTACATAAGGACAGAAGTATTTCTGAGAACGCATATGTTAAAATCAATAAAGCAGCCAGTTCCTGTCTCCAGCTTTTTCCTAAGGCTTCCATTCCTTGCCTCCAGGAAGGCCCCACTTTGTTAGACCCTCCCTGCAGAGTCTCTCTCTCCTGAAACAGCTTGTCGGGACCCCAGGAGTGTTCAGTGATCATTCAGTACTTCAGCTGCTTGCCTGAGGTCTGCTTTGTTCTGTCTTGGGGTCCTTCCCACCAGCTGAGCATAATAACCAGTGTCTGGACTCTCTGCCTGGGAAGCTCAGCCCTTAAAGACCCAGCCCTCCAATATCACCACCACCTTTCTTCCCCTGAGAAGTGCTTTTCAACTCTTCCACATTCTTCTGCTCTCCAGGCTCCTCGATTTGGTTTGCAACTTCTCAGAGACTGGTTCCTTGTTCCCAACAGTCTTTCATGTCTGCGTCAGGGTGTCTGCCTAGATCTACAGTGATGCTCCCCATAACTAGATCCACTGCGCTGCTCCATCCACGAGCCCCTGAAATTAGATCAATACAGTCACACAGGAAATGCTAATAGCTCACCAATGTGATACACAGTCCAGATCACAGCTCCTCCCCAGCTTTTCAGCCCTTACCTGGTTGTCAATGGATCCTTCGAGGTGGTGCAGCTGGGCATCTTCACAATATTCTGGCCCGTTACTGAGCAGTATTCACAATAAACACCAAACAGCTTCTCACGTGGGCCAGCCAAGCCTCTTTCAGCCAGAAGGACTGGTGTGAATTTTTAAGCCAGACTGCACAAATCCAGCACAAATCCCCTGGCTGAGGGGTAGTGTTCCCCCTGAGCAGAGAATTGGTCTGACTCACTGGCTGCGACTGCCCAAGGTTTCAGGTGCACTGGAGTGGTCGGTGGGGAAAGATCTGTCACTCTGCAGTTTGCAAACTGGAAAGAGAGCCGCAGAGAGGTTAAATGATTAACTGGGGAGGCGCTGGGCTTTAATGCCAGGTTTCTCCCCCACCCCACGGGTCACAATCCAAAACAGGGTTTCTTGAAACAGCTACATAGGAGGAGCTGCATTGGGTGCCGCAGAGTGGGGGGCCAGCTGGACCAACAGAGGAGTGAGTGACCCCAGGTACCAGGTTGAAATGCCACTCACATAAGTTGGGCCCGGCCCCCACTCAGCGCTGGGACCCCCAACGTTGCCCCACGCAGAGCCAGGAGCTGAGCTGAGCCGAGCCAGCCCCACAGGCTGGCACACAGTGTACTTTTCCCACACCTGGCACATTAATGTGTCTGTTATATCGTGGGCAAGAAATCCTCAGTGAGCCAGATGTTCTTTGCACGAAAGCAATTTGCTGGGTCACACTAGGCCATTGAGATTTACAAATGAGTCCGGAAAGGTTGAGAGCGACTGCTCTAATGGCTCAGGTCTAGACCTGCTGTAGGAATGCAAGGCCCGGGCCCTGAGCTTGCTTCGGATTTATTGTATTGTATTGACCTTGTCTGAGTCAACAAATCTTCGCTGTTAACTTCCCAGGCCAGGCAGGAGCAAAGTCTTCATGTTGCAGGTACAATGCCATCTCCCAGGCACTTCAGCGCTTGCTAGCAGCCATCAGGGTCTAACTGGCTGTGCTGCTCATGTTTGTAAAATGCTTAGAACATCAACAATCATTTGCGAACCATTTATAAACTGTTCCTAAACAGAAGCCTCATCTAACAGGGGCACCCACTTTCTCTACCTGCAGTGGTCACCTGGCTCCCAGAAAGAGGCTGAAATTCCTGTTTCTTACAAACATCAACGCGATTGCTTCCCATGTCATATCTCCCCAACTGATCAGCATAAACAAGGGCCAGACACTTGGCAGGGAGAACTAGCTTTGAGAGGGTTTGGTTTTTTGCAGTCAAACCACCACATACAGCCCAGATTCCACTCTGTCTCTGTCTTTTGGCCAGGTGCCCTTCTGGGCCTGTATTTTTGCTGCTTTCTCCCTCCCAATTGTTTGCAATGAGGAAAAGATAAACCCAGCCAAAGTCACGAAGCACAGACAGGAAAAATGAATTCTCCTTCCTGACCCGCCCAGGGTCATCACGCTTCCAGGACGTGGCTTTCCTGGCGTACGTTCAACTCAGAGATAAGATCCGCCATGTGGATCTGAAAGAAAAACTGGTGGTTCAGCCCGTCAGAAGGAGACAGTGGATCAATCCAGGCATCGATATTCCCTCTTCCATCCCCTCATCAGATGTGAAGGTCAAAGGTCCCTCCATGGACTGAGATTTGGCAACGGGGGGGGGAACACTATTAAGGGGAAAAGAAGACAGCGGCCCCAACTGCCAGAGCTATGAGGGAAAATGTCTGCCCTTGCCTCTCCCCGTGCAGTTTGAAGTTAGTCATCTATGCATAATTCACGAACTTCTCTTTCATCATCCCACGGCAGCAGGGACCCCCAATGTTGCTGTCTTCAGCCAAACGTGTCACTTTGATGTCGAGGGAGGAGGAAAAAAATGCAGGGAAATGTATTATTTTATTCCGCTTCCTTTCCTGCGTCAGCTGTGTGACAAATGAAAGGGGCAAAGGGGGGAGGATTGCAAAGGTGGAAAGAAGGAGGGAGAGATTCAGGCAAAGAGACAGATGGGGGGATGGGAAAAGAGGGGTGGGGACTAAGTCAATCATGCTTGAAACCCACGGAGGTGGCAGGTTTGCCATGGCGTTGCAGCCACGTTGGCCCCAGGATGTTAAAGACAAGGGAGGAGATATCTTTCATTGGACCAACGTGAGTTGAAGGAGAAAAGCTTCTGAGAGACACTGAGCTCTGTTTTAGGTCCCCACAGGCAGGTGCAGCAGCTATAAAATTGTTAGGTGCCCAAAGCGGGATTTGCAGAGATTGGTGCACCTAACGCAGAGCTCCCTCATCCTTCCCCTTCAAACACTCCTCTGCTGCGATGCCACAAGGAAAAGAGCAACAGTTAGGCCTGCGAGCCGCAATCATTGCCTGTCAGCTGAGCAGGATTGTATGTCTATCCAGCTGGCGGAGCAGCGGACTTGGTCTGCAAGGCTGCAAATTATAGCATGGACGTTCAGGCTCAGGCTGGGCTCTGAAATCCTACAAGAGAGTGCGACACACAGGGGTAGCATCCCGATGAATTACCACTTGTCACCCCTGCCATCTAACCTGACGGGCTTTGACACTGCTTTGCTGTTGTGGGTCCGTTTGGAGGGCTCACAAGCAGCTTCCAGTGTGCAAATTGCCCCCCCCTCGCACTAGGTCTGTGTGTGCTGCAGCCAGCCAGTCACCCCCCGACTCCTGCCAGCATTGGTCATAGTGCAGGATGCCCCCCAACACTCCTGTCTTCGATTTCCCTGCCGAAATGTGTGTCCTGTACTGACTGAGCAGCCCTTTCCTGGATGCTACAGGCTTACAGAAATAATGGGCATGTAACTGGCCGTCCCAAATGGAGTTTCTCAAGCTCTTCCCTTTAAACTCCCTGGATTAGATGCAATAATAAATCAAGTTTATTAACTAGCATGGGAGAGATTTTAAGTGAGTGTGAGTGATGAGGCAGAGAAGTCAGAAATGGTGACAGAAACATAATGTTAGGCACCGGTGGCAATCTTCCCATTCAGAAGCACAGGCTGTTCCATATGAAGCCAGGACCACCTGCAGCTTAGAGGGATGGGGAGCACAGGACCCAGAACTTCTTTCACTACACCCACTCTGCCATGGTGTAAAGGAGGGTGGGGTGGGGGGAGGCAGGCCTATGGAGAATCAGGACCTATGTCTGTGCCATTTGCAGCTAGACCCCGCACAACCTATAGGCACCAGGACCAGGATCCTATGGTACTTTTATCCCATAAAAGGACCATGATCCCCTTGGTGCTGCGCAGAATAGACGTGTGGTCCAGCAGGAAGACCCGTGCCCCCCCTCCACCATACCCTCCAGACCATCTCATCCTGCCGCTGATCAGCTGAACCAGTCTGGTTCATGAAATGCTTAGCAGGTGCCAGCTGACAAGACACAGCCGGGCCCACAGATATCCCAGCACAGGGACCTCTGGCCTGCCCCTTGGCTCCAGCTTTGCCACACAGCACCTGAGCAGGCCGGGCTCCAGGCCATCCTGGCACGTGGGCATGGAGGGAAACTGCCTGAGAAGCAGAGGTGCACCATGCCGGGGATACTGGGCAATACGGGGCGGAGGGCAGGGTGCAATAACCCAGCCAGGGGATGGGGGGAAGCAAAGATCTGAGAGCTAAAGGCAAAGGCCAAGAGAAACCAGAGGAGGGAGATGGCGTGAAGCTGGCAGGGTTGTGTTACTACAGGGCCACTGCTGCCCCCTGCCGGATGCTTTCCCTGTCCAGCACCTGGCCATTCTGCAGCTCTCGGCCAGAAGGGTCAGTCGGGAACCCCACTGGGTTAGTGGAAGCAAATTTGGCCTGCTACTGACGAAGGAAGACACCCAAGTTCTTTCCCATGCTACGTGTAAAGCCACGTGCCTCCTTTCTCCCTTGACTGTGTGCAACGAGGCTTGGCGGGTGTGGGGGGGTCATTTTCGCTTTGCAATGTGTAAAAGGGCTCACAACACAGCATTCCGGTCCGGGTCTGGAATCAGACACGGCAGCCGGAGCAAAGAGGGCCTTGGCTCCGTGTGTGGAGGTGGGCGCTGGGGTGTGCGCATGAGAATTCAGGCCTGTCCCACACCCCCAGCTGGAAAATGAAAGGTGGATCCTGCAGCAAACATCCAGAATGCCTGGGTCCTTCTGTCTCTCCATGAGCACCTGGCAGCTGCTCCTTACACTGGGCACAACTTCCTGGTGCCATGTGCTCACCTTGGGCTCCTCACGCGGTTGGTCTTGAAATGTAGATGGCAGGTGCTTCTGGGCCAGGACCATGTCTCCATGGAGTGCTTGGTATCCAGGAGCCCTGAGCCTCCATTTGCACTGCTGAACGCTGCCCCGACAGCAATACTTCCCAGTGCGGAGATGCAGGTGACGGGGAAAGGCTGCCCTCCAGCTCTCACTAACCCCTCAGATCCTTCCCCTTTGCTGCTGTACCAGGCTGAGAGGGGCTAGGATCATGTGGCCAGCAAAGTGCCGGGCTGGGCTGGACTGGTGAGCCAGGGGTAAGACTAGACGGCCCTGGATTAACCCCTCAGCGCCTCACCCATCACCCCTCGGCATTGGAGCACTTCTGTCATATTCCCCTCGACCTCCTAGGGCCAGGCAGCTAGGGGGCTCCCCAAGGGGGGACAGGGATGTAGATTACATTAATCCCCAGGTGCCAGGGACTCCTGCTTGGATACTGCACGGTGCCTCTTGAATTGGGGGACACTCGAACTCCCAGCCCAGCAGGTTCCTGACACAAACCGGGGTCTGGGCAGGGCTCCGGTGTCCTTTGGCCAAGAGGCCTTAGACTGTGCCAAAGCCCATCTGCCCTCAGCGCCGTTCTGCTGATGGCCAGAGGCTGCCCTTGCTGATGACAGAAGCCACAACCCGGAGGGAAACACAAAATCGTCACTGATGAAGTTTGCACCTGACACAAAAATTGGGGGAGTGGTAAAGAGTGAAGAGAGCAGGTCGCTAGATGGTGGGATGGGTGCAAACAAACAACCTCTGTGCTAATATGGCTAAATGTATATGTCTAGGAACAAAGATTGCAGGGCGGCTCTCCAGAATGGGGTCTCTGTCCCGGGAAGCAGTGACTCTGAAAAAGATCTGGGAGTGGTGGTGATGCACTGAACGAACGTGCGTTTTCCCCGTCTCACACTGGGGCCAAAAGAGCTATTGAGGTCATAGGATGCATAAATGGGGTTGTCACCTCTGGATTTAGCACTGGGGCGACCGTGACTGGAATCCTGTCCTGGTGCCCACAATTCAATACACCAGAGGGGGGCAGAGAGGAGCCGCAAGAACAGTTACAGGGTTAGGGACAGCCTGCAGCAGCTCAATCTAGCCAGCTCAACAAAGAGAAGGTTCGGGGTGACTTCTTGGCGGCCCTTAAGTACCCCCAAGGGGAACAAAGATTTCATAGCGGGCTCTTCAATCCGGCCGGGAAAGATCTAAGCTGCTCCAGTGGCTGGAAGCTGAAGCCTGAGCCATTCAGCCAGCCAGGAAGGTGGGGATTTTTAGCAGCCAGAGTAATTAGCTATTGGACCAGGTTACCCAGGGCGATGGTGGCTTCTTCTCTGCCGGCTGTGTTGAAATCAAGACTGAAGGTTGGCAACCTGGGGGCTGTGTGATTGGGATGGGGAGTCAGATGAGACAATTGCAACCAGCCTCTCCCAGGCCTCTGCCCCTTTCCTCCTCCAGCTCCCCCGCCCCCCCCCCCGCCTGAGCCCCACCTCCCATCTCCCCTATGCCCAAAGCCGCCAGCTTCCCAGCACTCAGGGAGCAGATGGTTTCCATGGCAACAGGCCCGACTGACGCATTTCCAGCTCTGCCAGCCCCATTCCCTCAGGGGAACCTGCCACCGTGCTCGGGCAGAGAGGGGGAGGGGGTGGTGAGCCAGCAGAGAGCGGGCACAGATGTGACCCCATCAGCCGGGTGCACCGAGATGCTTGTGCACACACACACTCATGCATGCATGCAGCCGGGTACACACACTGGTGTCTATTCACACCCCTCCCCTCCAACCTTCCTCCCATGTGGTGCATGCTCCCCCCCGCCCCACGTCTCTCTTGCCAGCTGTGGGCTCCTTTGGGCATGGGCTATTATTCTGGCCAAGGCAGGGAGTGAATTCACCCAGCTACCCCGGAGACAGAGCATCCCCCTGGGGAACTATTCTGGAATAGCTCCTCCAGCTGATCCAGGACAGGAAAGTCGCTCCTTGTGTGTCTGGGCGGTGCCTGGCCCCTTATCTCAGCGGGGGTCTCCAGACGGTCCAGTATTGTGAATAAATAACAACATTGATCTGCCCTGGTGTGTCTAAAGCCCCATCTCAGCATCAACCCCCTGTTCCCTGCTTGCCCTAGAGAAACCACCCCTCTCACAGACACACTCCCCACTAGCCCTGCAAGAGGCCTGGGTGCCAGGGAGCTGGACTGCCCCCATCAAAGCCCCAGCTGGCCTGGCCCAGGCTCCCTTTCTCACGAGAGTGGCTGGGGCGCTGGTGGGTAAAAGGTAGGCAGTCGTTTCTTGGGTAAGGTGAAGGCTGCAGAGAGGGGCTATGACTTGCCCCAGGGAGAGCAATGGGGGACGCTCCCCTTAGGCCCCGTCTGCCATCCTGGCTCAGGGTCCCTGTCCAGCCAGGGCGAGATCAATGGCACACACAAGCGCTGTCACACTGATGCACAGACACACCCTGATGTGCTCCTAGGAACACGGCCCAAGTCACACGCAACCCTCTCTCTTGTGCACACACCACCAAATGCACCTGACCCCTCCGAGAGCCAATCATCTGCCCTCGCTCCAGCGTCCCCAGCCACGCTGCCTCCCTCTCTCACACCTGCCGACCTCCGTCCGGCCAAGGGCCTGTCCTTTGTGCATGCTGAGAGCAACCATCTTCTCTTGCTTTCTGCCCATCCTCTCCTTTGGAGATTAGGGCTTGCGGGGCAACTCTAGGGCTGGCAAGGGCAGGGAACCCAGAATCCCAGGTCCCTCTGCACTGCTGAGCGCTGAGGTGCCAGGCTCCTTCCCAGCCTCCCTCTTGCAGAGATTCCAGGTCACTCACCGAGCTGTGGATTCGAGGTCCAGGCTGCTTAGAGAACCGGGAAGGGGGTTCCCACACAGCAACACTGCCCCCTGGGACACTGCTCTCGTGGACTGCGTATGAGGAGTGTGCAAGAGCCTTGCACTGACAGAGCCTCTGTGCCCTGCAGAGGGTGGGAGCTTATGGCAGAGGTTCCCCTCTTGCGTGGCCAAGGAAAGCAAGTCCCCTGGAGCCTGCAATTTCCCTCTCTCCCCACTTTCTCATTACCTTATCCCAGACCTGGCTCATTAATAAGAGAGCTGGCTCCTGTAACTGTGCCCCTGGGAGGAGCCATATAACCCATTCCCTGTGGGCAGAGCCCCATGCCAGCAGTAGGGGGAAGAAAGGGACAGATGCCACAGAAGGGGAGGTCCTCTGTGGGGCTCCAGAGGAGTTTGGTGACAGGGTAGTGGGCCCAGGACTGGCCAGTTGTGACGCTGCTCTTACAGGGGCCTGTGCGGATGCTGGGACTCAGCCCCTGTGCCTCACTCAGCACTGGGCCAAGGGGGCAGGCCAGGCCCTTGATCGCAAAGAGCTGTGGGCCAGGCGGAGTAACAGACCAGCCTGCTGAGGACCAGGCCCTGGACACTTCCACCTGGGGGAGATAAGAGGCTCCCAGCAAGGAGCCATTGATCACACCCACCATGCGGGAAGGCAGGCGTCGTTTATTTATTGCAGGAAGACTAGTTCTAGAATAAAGGCTACAGTGTAACGTTGTCTTGTTCCTGTCCTCGTTTGTTCGTGGTGTTTTAAAAAGCCAGTAATGCCCGGGCGCGAGTGACTGATCTCATGCTGGCGCTGGGGGGGGATCTACTCAGGGCTGGTATTTACAATGCAAGGGACGAGAGGGGAGTTTCAAAGCACCATACAATAGTCAAGACCTCGGTAGCAGAGGTGGGAGTTCGGTATCTTCAATATCGTGTGAGCGGCCGCAGGGGCATGGAGACAAACATCTTCCTCCTCCTTAGCATTGTTACTGGAACTCCTTTCAAGGCGATGGGGGTGGTCAGTGCCCCATCCAAACTCTTTCTGGGGGGCTTAGCCTGCAGCCATCGGCTGTGCTTGGCTGTCAAACCCAGCCTTGGGCTGAGAGGTGGCTAGGCGGAGGGGACCAGAGGTGCCACCCAGTCCCCTAAGAGCCAAGGGGGGAGGCCATGATTCCTGGGGGAGCGGCTTTTCTCACCCAACTTCTCCGCAGCCTGCCTGCTCTGATTCTGCCAGGGAATGTGGGGGGGATTTGGATGCTGCAAACTCTAGTGCAGCACCAGCGCGCCCACCAGGGGGATGGCTCCCTGGGCCCCTCTCTCGGGGGAAGAAGGAGTGGGTGGCTAATCCTCATACAGAGACACCCCCCCAACCCCTGCTCACTAATGGAAAAGCTGCCCCGAGGCTGGGAGGTGGCTCCTAGCTCCCCGCAGGGGGCAGGTTTGGTGGAGCAGAACGTCCCTTTTGCAGGGCAGCGCTGGGTGGGGTCCTACTGGCCCGCCCGCCCCAGCGAGCTCCGTAGCGAACGCGGCTGAACGGCCGGGTGGTCAAGAAGCTCCTGGGCCTGGGTTCAAGGGGCTGCTTCTCATGTGGGCCAAAGGAAGCCCCAGGTTCTGCTCTGCTTGACGAAGCGAGGGGCTGGGAGCAGATTCAGACAGAGAGGGTCCCCTCGTCCTCTTCCAGCTGCACCTTCCCCCTGCCCTTTCTGAGTTTCCTCTCCCTCCTGCCCTCTTAGGCTGTGATTTTGCAGCTGTGTTGGGATTTCCGGGGCCCATCCAGACTGCTGTTGCACACAGCAACCCAGCCCCTAGTGCGATTTCCACCAGTGGGGGACAGCCCCCCCCCAAATTTGCAGCCCAACTCTGCAGCTCCCCCCTTCCTCCCTCCAGCATCAGTTCCGCCCAGATGGCCCTGGCGATGACCCCGTGGCTTCACGCCATGGACACCCCAGCAAGCAGTTGGGGTCAGGACACTGGGGCTAGCTGCGAACTTGCCTTGTGTGCATCAGGGCTGGCCTCGCGCCCCGGGGTCCAGCCGAACAAAGCCAGGGTGTGCCCGTGCGAGCTCGCTGCGATTGTGCTAGGTAAGGGCTCCCGAGGAGTCCCACACATTGTGCTTCCGGGCTGCGAAGAGTTCGAGTCGCGGTGCTGGTGGGTGCGAGGGCTGCGCTCGGGGGGGTGCAGGCCGCAGAGGGCGGATCCGGGCCCAAAGCTGGCCAGGAGGTGGGGGATTGATGCCAGCGGTGTGGTGGGCGGTGCACGTGGCTGTGCCAGAGAGGAGGGTGGCACCTGCCTGGGCAGACCCTGTGCCATCTGTCTGGTCTCTCCCCCCGCTTCACCTGTCAGGCCCTCTGCAGGCGGGGGTTGTTGGGGGAGGAAGGGGAGGAAATAGCTTAGGGTTTGGACATCTCGAACTAGATTTCACGGCCGGCAAAACAGGCATCTATTTCACGTGCAAAATGGTGAGTGTGCGTGCAAAAGGGGGAAGTGTGCATCACACGCACGAGCGTAAGCGCCAACAGGAGATCAGGCCAGGGTCCGCCTCCGCGTGCCTCGCACCCCCACTCATCCTGCGTGCACAAGAGCCTGTTTTGCACGGAGCTGCCTGCCTGCGCCGGAAATGCACTCTTTGCACGGGCAGGGGCGTGGCTGGTGAGTGGGGCCCAAAGATCCCCCCGCGCAGTCACTCTTTTAGCTTCCGGATGGGAAGGTGACGGTCCCTGTCCTGCCTACCCCAGCCCCGCCCGGCCCAAGGGCCTAAAGCAAGTGTCCAAACCAGCTTCCCCCTGCCGGGGCACCTCTCCTCCTTGGCCTCCTGCCACTTCCCCGCATTGCTGGCTGGCTGTGCGCCTCCACACTCCTACCTCTCCCACTGGCCGGGCTATTTTGGCAGCCTCAAAAAGGCGAATCCTGGCCGGGGGGGGGGTCATTCTGTCTGGAAACACTGCCCCCCTCCCACCGCACAGTGTGTAAATAGCTCCTCTGTCCAGCCTGCCGTGGCGAGGCCCCTCTAACTCGGCCAGGGCCAGCTATCCCCTCCTGGTGCGCATCAGGTGCATGTTGGTGAGTGTCCCTCGCTGGCCATCCCCTCCTGCGCGGCACCAGACCCGGAGACCTTGGCACGGCGCTGCGGTTAGCTCCGGCCTGCACAGTGGAAGCTCATTGCTAGTTTTTCAGTCTCCGGTTGAGCAAGATCAATCGGCCCACTCACCCCTTCGGGAACGGAGCACGTTCCTCTGACTGACAGGTGGTCACTTTTGGAAGGATCTTGCGAGGGCCTGAGCGCCGCCTCTGCTCCCCCTGCGGGTGGCTTTTGGGTCTCAGCCTCCAGAACTGGGCGTTAAAAACTGGTCCAAGTCAGCGGCCTTCTCTGCTCGTTCGTGCCGGGGCACACGAGGGTGCACGTGGAGGGCTGAGTTTCCATGCCGAGGCTCAGGCAGATCTCCCCGGTGGCTGCGGCCAGAAGCCAGCGAGTGGGGAAGAGAGGAGAGAAAACGGCGCTGGGGAGTCATCTGCCTGCAGCCTTTGCTTGGCTTCCTCCGCGGGGCCCTCCTCTCTGCCCAAAAACCGAGCGGGGAAAGCCTGTGTGCGGCCCAGCTCCGGCCCCCGATATTGCATAGCTCCCTTCCGGGGAACGGAACACGGCCATCGGCCCGGGGAAAGGAGAAGAGCGCCAGGCGCCAGTCCCCAGCCCAGTCACAGTGATCGGAGGCAGCCAGAGGGAGGGATGGGGAGATGGGAGGACAGCGCCGCCCGGCGAGAAGAGAAGGTCCAGCCGGTCACATAAGGCTGCACTTCCCCTTGATTTTGTCTGTCCTCTTCTGCTTGTTGGACCGCTTGCCGTCGATGCTGAGACTCATGTTCCGCCTCTTCTCCAGGTTGAGCAGCTCCTGGAAGAGCTCCTTGACGTTGTAGTTCATCTTAGCCGAGGTCTCCATGAAGGCGCACTTCCACTCCGTGGCCACCGCGTCCCCTTCCTTGGTCTCCACCTCCCGCTGGGTCTCATCGCACTTGTTCCCCACCAGCATGATGGGGATGCTGTCCACGCTGCCCTTGATCTGCAAGATCTGCTGGTAGATGGGCCTCAGCTCCTCCAGGGACTGCTTGCTGGTCACGGAGAAGACTAGGATGAAGGCGTGGCCTTTGGAGATGGAGAGACGCTGCATGGCCGGGAACTGGTGGCTGCCGGTGGTGTCGGTGATCTGCAGGGTGCAGACGCTCTTGTCGCAGCTGATGACCTGCCGGTAGGTGTCCTCGATGGTGGGGATGTACGTGTCCCGGAACGTCCCCTTCACGAAGCGCAGGACCAGGGAACTCTTGCCCACGCCTCCGGCTCCAAACACCACCACCCGGTAGTCATTGCTTTGCTCGGGCATTTTGAAGCGGGCACGCTGATGCCCCTGGAAGGGGAGGAGAGAAAGAGACAGCTCCGGTGAAGGAACGGCGTGGGGCGGAAACTGAATCTGCAGAGCAGGGCAGGATTGACCAGACTGGATCCAGTCATCAGTCCCTGCGCCTCACCTTCCCATCAGCCCTGCATCCCACCGCCCCGGTTACCCAGCCCCCTTTCTGTTCCCTCCACAGCAGGGAATCCCGCGTGGGGCTCCCGGACACCGCGCCTGGCACAGACAGACCCACGGCTAGGACAGAAGTCTCAGGAGATTGCAGGGCCGCCTCCAAAATTATGCTCCCTGAGTTTGTTTTCGCTGCGGAAGACCTGCCCCAGGTGGGCTGCTCCCTGCCTGCGGCGGAAAAAGGATGCAAGGAGAATGAGCTCAGTGATGGGGGCCTGGGGAATGGGGCCTCCGCAGGACTCAGGCCTCCCACCCCACCGGCCTCGGCTCACACAACGAGCCAGGGACAGTGCTGGGAAGAGAACCCAGAAGTCCCTGGCTTGTACCTTAACCACTAGACTGCCCTGCCTCCCTTAGTGGCATCCTGGGGCTGCCCGCTCTGACTTCTCACGGTCTGTCCTCTGGCCATTCCGGCTGGCAGACCTCCCCAAGGGGACCCCCGGCTGGGGGACCAGAATCCAGGCGATAAAAGCCCATCGGTTGGCTGGGCCGTAAGAGACGTGACCCACATCTGGCCCCCTAGCTCCGGCCGTGCCTGCCTCCTTCCTACCAACAAGTCGTTGGACCCAGAGATTTCTATTGCTGTAATATCCCCCCAGGCCCCCACTGAGTCCTTAGCATCCCCGCCTCCCCCCATAGCACCTCGGCGAGGGGCTGTCCAGGAGCATTATCCCCATTGCAGAGATGGGCAAACAGAGGCCAGCACCCACCCCTACCTCGCCCCACAAACCCAGCTGCTGTCTCCGCTACCCTAGGCCACGTGGCTTCCCGCTGCTTCGTACACAGGGGTGGGTCCTGTCCGTTTTCCCCTGGCAGCGCCAGCAGCCTTTCATAGCCCCCGAGGGGGCATGGGGGGGGGAAGCAGATACTGACGGCTGCATTTCCCCGCTCCGGTTCCAAAGCGGGGAGCAAGTCGGCTCATCAAGAGCAGCCCCGCGGGGTGCTGAGAGCCACATAGACGGGTTACGCTGCTGTTTCAGTGCGGGCTCAAAGCCCGCTCTCTACAGCAGCAGAGGGAGATCCCCCTGTGACAGGTGCCGGGCGGTTCCGGGACTGGCTCAGGGTCCCTCAGGGATCAATGGCAGAACCTCCCACAACGGCCCCAACCCCCAGGCTGGCTGGCCAGCCTCCCTCTTGCACTCTTAGCTTGGATTTCTGTGTGCCCTGGTATGCCAACGGCATCGCCACACCCGCCGCTGAATTGCAGCCGCCTCTGGGGAGGAGCGGCCGCCGCATGGGGAAACACAGGCTGTGTTAGTGGCGGAGCTTGGGCATCAGGGAGAAGGACCAGGCGGGAGGGACTGGATTTGGCTACCACCGCTGCTGCCTCCTGGCGCGGCCAAGCCCCCCAAAGGCGCTTCACCCCCAAGTCCATTGGGGGGGCACAGGACAGACTCGCTCTAGTCCTTACAGCCGGTGGGGAAGGGGCCGGCGCGGATTGCCCGTGGCTGAGGACATTTCAGTGCCGATGGGATGTGTCTGCTCTGGGGCAGACAGCGGGGCAGGTCCCCGACCTGGCAGGACCCCAGCGGTCCTTCCCCGGTCTCTGGCGCTTCCGTGCCGGTTACAAATGCTGGCCCCCCGCAGGCCGCTCCAACGCGCCGCATCAGCCCAGGGCGCTGCGGTGGCACCGAGCACGGATCTATTTCACAGCCTGACTCCCAGTTCGGGGAACCCAGCGGCTGTCCTGCCCCACGCTGCAGAGGCAGGGGAAGAAACAGCTCGGGGCCCTCTCCACCCCCCACCTGGGCCTGGCCCTAGGGAGCAGGGAGAGCGAGATGGCCAGCCAGCCCCGCCTGCTCATCGGCCTCCCTGGGTCCTCTCCAGCCGAGCGGAGGTTGCGAGAAATGGCGATCAGCCGGAACCGCCCCCGCGGCTGTCACACGCCCCCAGTGCAGCAAGCTGGTGGTTCAGCTGCCGCAGAAGGGAGCTCCGGGGTGCGGGAGACGCTGGCCGGGTGTGGGTTGGGGACGGGATTCCCTGCGGGTTGTGGCAGAGGGACGGACTCCCAGGGGGATGTGGGGAGCCCGTGCTCCATGGGGTCGATATCGCGCCCTTTATCCAGGCCCCTGGGTGCGGCACAGCAGGGCCCCCTCCTCTATCCAGTGCCTCCCAGCTCCCGCACTTCATGGCCGGGGGGCCGGGGCCCACGGGGCCCACGCCCTGCTGCTCTCTCACTGCGTCCCTGCCTGGAGGCCCAGCCGAGAAAGCAAGCCAGGGGGAGGCAGGGATGGGGCAGAGGCCAGGGGAAGGGAAGGCCGAGAGTCTCAGGCTGTCCAGTGAGCCCAAGTACAAGACCGACCCCAGGTCTGCAAACAGGGGAACTGGTGGGTGAGGTCCGGCCACCTCAGCCCACGTCTCCTGGGGCCAGGCAGTGAGAGCCATTCCCTGCCCCAAAGAGCTCCCAGTCTAAGCAAACCATTAACTCCATTTCACAGAGGGGAAACTGAGGCCCAGAAAGAGCGAGGCTCACGTTTTAAAAGGCGGTTCGGTGCCTAACTCCCGGGGGCCATGAGGCGCCTAAACCCCTCTGAAAATCTGGGCTGCGTGACTTGCCAAGGTCACACAAGGAGCGAGCAGCAGAGAACTGGGCTCCCCAGCACGCAAACCGCCCTCCTTCCCTCTTCGCTTCTGGGTACATCTGCCACGCACCACCGGTGCCCGAGTCCATCCCACAGGGTCCCGGCTCCGCTTCTTTCCCTGCCCCACGCGCCTCTCCCCCTCTCTGGCCACTTCCCCTCGACATTGAAAAGCCCCGGCCCGGCTGGTGCCCGCCCCAGGGGAGCACGGAAGAGAGCCGGCTGACCCCCACCGCTCCCCCAGCCAGGGCCGGGGAGCCAGCGGCCCGGGGGCGAGGACACCGGGAGATCGGGGTTACCAGGCAGCGCAGCGCTGGAAGGCGGCTGCACAATGGCCCGTGCGTCACGCTCCACGGCAGCTGCGGCTCGGTACAAATAAAGAGCTGGGTTGCGGGCTGTCAACAGGGCCTGCGTATTCCCGGGGAGGGGAACATGGGGGAACCGGCTTCCAACATCTCCTGTCACCGCTAGCCTTTGTTCGGCCCCCTGGGTGAAAGTCACCGCTCTGCGAGGGGCCAGCCCGGAGCCCAGGGATCCAGGCCCCCAGCCCGGGCTCACCCACTAGACCTCAGCCCCCCAGAGCTGGGGACAGCGCCGGGGAGTCTTGACTCCCGTTCCCCCTCTACCCACTCCAGCAGCCCTGCCCAAGAGCCAGCCATCTGCTTGTCCTTGAGGAGTCTTTGCAGGCATCAGCCCCACTGAGAAAGGCCCAGGCACCTGCCCCCACAACACCCTGGCCAAGGGAACGTGCAAATGCGGCAGCGGGGCCTGCCTCCCTGCCTGGAGTGGACTGCCCAAAAACGGATCAGCGCTTTCTATTTTTACAAGATGCCACAGTGCAGCCAGATGGCCATTCGCCGCCACCGGCGCAGCATCTGTAGCAGGTTTGCTGGAAGATCACAGGGGGGAAAGGGGGCTGAGGAGATAGAGAGCCAGCTTCCCTCTCTCCCTGCAGCCCGTACAGGGGGAGAGGTCGGGGGCAGCGTGCGGAGGTGGCTGGAGGATGAATAAAGGGCTTTGAAATCTGCCCCTTCTTGCAGCAATAAAGGCGGGGGGAATTCAATCTCTGCACCACTCGGGGGTGGGGTGCTGCCTGGGGAGATTGGAGGGCCCGCTCGGACCCAACTCCACTCCTTCCCTGAGTGGGGTGGAGGCAGCTGGGAAGCCGGGCTGTCTTTTGCCGGCAGAGCCCCTCTCAGCAGCGGAGACCAAGGAGACACACACGCTGTGCTCTCTCTGAGGGCGGAAGGTTTTTTAGACTCACTTTCGGCATCCGCCCTTCGTGCAGGGAACCATTAGGAGTTTACAAGCCCAGGGAGGGATTCTCTCTAAGGAACAGCACCAAATCCCCCCTGGGACAGGTGGGGCAGGCTCAGTTCTTAGGCCTTCTTACCGCGACCCTGGGAAAAAAGCGAAGTGATTCCTCTGTGCCTCGACCAGTCTTTTACACCGGTGCAGAGGCCCGCTCGGCGCTGACGGGGCCGCGGGTAATCGGACCCTTTGCTGCTGGGGTGGGATAAAGCTCTAATTACAGGATGCCTCGCCAGCCCGGAGCAGATCAGGGCCATTGTGCCAGGCGCTGCACAGACACAGGGAGAGGCTGGCCCGCCCCGAAGAACTCACTGCCTAAGATAGACAAAGGGTGGGAGGGGAAGTGACTCGCCCAGGTACGTCCCAATGTCCCCGCCAGGGCCCCCCCTACCAGCTCCCGCCGCCCCCCGCCTCTCAGCTACCCGCAGCTGTTTGCTCCTAGCACCTCCTGGAGGGCGAAGGAGGCTGAGCCCGCAGCTGCGGCATCAATCCGCCGCCGACACACGCCGGCCGGGCGCGGATCTGCTGAGTAAGCAGGGGCCATTTTCACAGACATTCCCAGCTGCAGCGAAAGACGCGTTTGATCAGCCGCTTCCTAACCCTGGGGACGGCGTGAAAAACAGCAGCACCCGGCAGGAGCGACGGCGGATCACCGCCGGTGTATTGCTAAATCCCGCGGGAGAGTCTTGAATTCGGTTCACAAATTTCCCTCTGCCGTCCCCATCAATTATTGAAGGAGATCGCTCCGAACAACGGAGAGCTCGGGCTGGATGGCCTGATTCCCCAGGGCTCTGGGGGAGTCGATTTCGCTCTCCCGGAGTAAAGCCGGCGGGAGCTAATGGGGACGTGGGAAATCGGGCAAGTCTGGGGCAGAGCCATAAACCGCCCCCTAGAGCAGCCTGAGTTTGCGCAGCGGTGTGGTCTAGTGGCTAGAGCAGGGGCCTAGCTCGACAGCTGGCTCTAGCCCCAACCCTGCCACTGGCCGGCTGGGCGACCTTGTTCATGACACTTCACCTCCGTGCCTCAGTTTCTTCACCACGACTGCTTTGTACAGCGCTCTGAGAGCGACTGATGAGAAGAGCCGGAGGTCAGCGCCAGCCAGTCGGAAGAGGCGCAGTACGGTGCGTCTACACTGCAGGGGGAGCGAGCTGGAGAGACAGATCGGAGCCGCTGCACCCGGCGTGGAGGTCGTGGCTCCGGTGTGGACACAGGCTAGCCCCTGGGGGGCTGGTAATGTTCCCACAGCTGTTCCCAGCGCATTGGCGGCCCTCTCCCAGCCGCAGTGTAGACATAGTCATTAACATGACATTAAACGTGGCTTGGGGCCAGATTTTCAAGGCGCAGCTCCCACGGCGCAGAAAATCCAGCCGCTTTCCTCGACAGATGCTGAGCTCCTGTAAATACCCCAGCACCAGCGCTCAGTGTAGACCCCATCCCAGCTCAGAGCCAGGCTGCAGTCACGGATCCAGTGTGAATTGATGGGGAGTCGCTACCAGATCCCAATGGTCAGTTTTGCGGGCCCGCTTCGCACCGCGCTGAACGGCCGCCCCAGGAGCAGGTGGGCTGAGACTCGAGCCCTGACAGAGTTAGCTGCTCTGAGCCTGCAAGGTCACGCCGGGGGGACCTGATTTGCAAATGAAGCCAAGATCCGGGGACTGGAGGCTGAATTTTGACCTCTGCAGGCCACAAGGCAGCTATCTCACAGCCGGATGGCCTTCGGATTTCAGCATTATATTCAGATCTCAGACCCCACCGCAGGGGTGCACTCCCCCGGCTGGCAGAGTCCCAGAGGGGCCTTTTCCAGTCTCTGCCGGCAAAGGCCGACTGGTTCTTTCTATGGGGCTTGAAACAAACACTTCTCCCAGACACCATCACCGCTAGAGCACCAGCTTCGCCCCCCTCAGCTGCTCCCCGATGTGTAGTGAGTTTGCTCAGTCTCAGCCCGTCCCACGCACAAAACCCCGTGTGCGCCCTTGGCCAGGTTTCCAAAGAAAGCAGCTCCCAGCGGCTCCCACCGAGCAATCCACCCCCGCCGCCCCAGGGCAGTGAGGAGATGAGCCCCGCGGAGAACAAGAGGAGCTGGCCCGGGCTGTGTCTCAGCAAAGAAGCATCGAGGACAGCTGGGCCACGGCCAATCAAGGCTGTTGAGGGCAAAGGGGGGAACCAAATGCTAAATCCCTTTGTCTTTCCCCTGCAGGGTGAGGGTCCCTCTGGTCTGCTGGCTGGCTAAGGCAGGCTCTGCTCCTTCTGCCGCTGGCCGAGTGGCTGGGAGGGGAAGCCCGGCGAGTTGGAGCTGGGGAAAGGCGGCCCAGCGCAGGCCAATGAGCCTGGTTTAATTCCCAGCCTGGAATTCTGAGATCTCAGCACGGCCGCCCTGTCTTTGTAAGCCATCCAGCAGCGGTTAGCCTGTTTTCTAGTCGCTTCAATGCTAGTGAAAGACAGAGCAGGGGGCCCGGGAAAGCTGGTCCGGCAGGGGGAGGGACCTCCATAACAGCTGCCGTGCTCCAGCCCAGAGGCGGCAGCCTTTCGGTGGAGGGGATTCCTGGGAGGTGAAAAGGGAAAGGGAAACCCAAGATCCTGCTGCGAGGGGAGGGGGGTCCTGTGGTTCCTGCTGTTGGGTGCTGAGCGCTTTGGAAAATCTGGCCACATCCTTCCACTGAATCAGCTCAATGGGAGCCGAGCTCTTCACACTGTGTCCCCACGTGAACCAGCCACTTCTGGGGGGGGGAGCCGGCCGGCTGCCAAGACGTGTGTCCAGCTGTGTATGCGCCTTTGGACGGGGAGGGGGCGTGAGCCCCGCAGCTGATATTCTGCGTCTGCAAAACCCTTCCCGCTTCCCCGTCCTTTTTGCCCCTTGTCATTTAATCCTGCGTGCTTGGCCCTCCAAGGACAGCTCAAGGCACAGACCCAAACGTTTCCCAGCCCTGCTGAAAGCCAGAAGAGGGACTTTGGACGCTGTGAAACCTGCCTGCATTTCCCATCAGGTTTTCTCTGTCTTCTCCTTTCTCTGCCCCCGCCCTGCCGCACTTTCCCCCATTTCCGTCCTGCCCAGCCCGGACCCCAGCCTCTCTCCTGAGCAGGATGAAAACCCTCAGCCTGAGGCACGCTTTTTTTTAGCTCGGGTTCAACCTGAAGCGGGCTGAGTTTGCCAGCCCTGCTGAAAAGCCAGCTCCTCAGAGCAGGGAGGGCCGAGGGGTCACCGGGACTTCTCTGTTATTGTTCTTGGAAAGACAAGGCCAGCGCTGAACGCAGACGGTCCTGCTGTCCTGAACCCAGAACTCCAAGCAATGAGCTATCCTTTCCAACACAGAGACCTCAGCTGGCCTCGTCTACACTGGAGAAACGGATCGTGTTAGAGGCGGGGTTTCCCAGCAGGGAGGGCGCTTTGCTAGGGGCCAGCAGACCCATGTTCAAATCTCAGCTCTGCCGCTCCCCATCAGGTCCTGTCAATGAGGAACTCTGGCCTTCACCACCAGCAGCTCACACCTATGTCCGGGTCCACACTCGTTGCTGATTCAGGGCTAACATCATGTTCCCAGTGGAAACAGCCAGACAAACGCATCCGCATCCCTGCCGGTTCAGATCACTGCCGCGATTCCCAGCTACACCCTGGTGGGCCCGGCCCGAGAAATGAGGGAATGGGCGAGACAGGCCACAGCAGAGGAAGGGGAAAAGCAGGGACTCTGATGCCAGCCGGCGACACAGAGGAGAAGGGTTGGTTCCCTGTTTGGCACAGGGGTCCTGCGTGACCTTGGGCAGGTTGATTAGGTCGAAATCCTCAGATATATGTAGGTGTTTCTCTCCCACTGATTTCTACGGGAGTTAGGTACCCAGATGCCGTGGGCGACCAATCCCTCAGTTCCCCATCTGTGCAATGGGCACAACAGCCCTGCCCTGTGGGCTTGAGGGTCCCATGGTACGGGGGAGCGATGGAAGTACCTCAGGCCTCTCTCACCTTCCCTTGCAGCGGGTGCCAGCGGCCCCTCGGTGCTTCACCCTTCACCCCACCAGATGCTCAGCCCCTCTGTACCCCCAAGGCATCTTTCAGCCTTTGCCATGCGACCTCACACCCCAGCGGGGGCCGTTGGTCCTGGACTAACCCTGCGGGCACACACAGGCCCACCCACCTGCTCGCAATGGGCAAAGCGCAGAGACGGCTTCTCAGACAGGGGCCTAGGGCCGGGAAGGGGGTCCCGAGGAAAGAGGGGGGCCCTAGATGAGCCCAGCTGCTCTCTAACCTAAATTCACCAGCTGCCCCACCCCCCTCAGGAGAATGGCCTGTGGCTCTGAGACAGACTCGGGACCTGCGGGTGGGGGTCGATTTGGGCTGTTTGGGGGGTACAAATTCCCAGGGGTGCAGGGAGAGCGACAGCAGACAGGCCAAGAACCGCCCAGCCCAGTGACGAACCCTGACCACTGGGATACCGGGCCGCCTCCGACACAAGCCCCCTGTGCAGGGAGCAGCGCCACCGGCCTGTGCCTGGCTCTGGGGCTCCAGGGGTGGACAGGAAAAGGTCCGGGTGTCCCAACAATGCCATTTTGCTTCGCCTTTTACTGCCAAAGTCATCCTGCCCCATTGTTCCCAGTCACCTCAAGGCTACGGCCCCACTGCCGGGGACAGAATTGGGTCCCCGCCCCTCTTCATGAGGGGCCTGATCCTTCAAGGAGCTGGGCGCCCTCAGTTCATCCAGGATGGGTGGGAGACAGAGGGTACCCAGCACCCGGGGGGGGGGGATTAACTCTCAAACCCACTTCTCTGGTGTTGAGGGGAGGGGCATTTCCTGCTCCTGTGCCCCACCTTAAACTCTGGCTTTCGGCAGGGCCTGGACCAGGGTGGGTTGTGCCAGGTGAGGGGAGGAGGGATCATATCACAGCCCCATATGCTGTGTTATTTGCCCAAACCAGCCTGATCTCCTCCAGCACCCTTGGCAGATGAGCGCAGGAGT
This sequence comes from Pelusios castaneus, assembly GCA_007922175.1. Taxonomy (NCBI): domain Eukaryota; kingdom Metazoa; phylum Chordata; order Testudines; family Pelomedusidae; genus Pelusios; species Pelusios castaneus. The sequence goes on from ML685800.1 coordinate 3,064,859, forward strand.
GGGGCAGACTCCAGGCCGGTCTCTCCGCTGGCCTGTGTTCCTGTGACCCCTGTACCTATCCGGAGAGCGCTAGAGGGACGTGTGTGTCTGCTCCATACGTGTGCGCACAGACATCTCCACACACAGAAACACACACGCATCCACACACGTTCACATCCACTCCAGGAGCTCATTAGCGGCTCACGCCTGGTTAGCAGCCTTTGTTCCTGCTCTGAACAAAATACCTTGATTGCGACCCTGTCAATTGGACCCAGTTCCCCTCCGAGCAGGCTGCGCCTTCATTAGCACAACCCTCTTCTTAAAACGGGGGGGGGGGTTCTCTGGGGGGCTCCATGAGCTGGCCGGCGGTCGTGCCACCACCTTCCCGCACAGACCACGTAAGCCGGCACTGTCGACGGGAGTTTATTTTTATATATTGCCTACAGAGGGTCCGAGTATTCATTTACTGCTCGGCATTGAATAAATAAGCTAATTCCAGGTGGGCAGCGACAAAATGCTGGGCTAGGTCATGCAAAAAGCACAAAAGGAAGATGCACGCTTTACTAGGTGCACCTATAGCCCTATCGACAGACAGACAGACAGACAGACTAGATAGATAGATAGATAGATAGATAGATAGATAGATAGATAGATAGATAGATAGATAGATAGATAGATAG
>ML685800.1:3065527-3139683 GCA_007922175.1 Pelusios castaneus
TAGATAGATAGATAGATAGATAGATAGATAGATAGATAGATAGATAGGGTGAAGAGAAGAGAGGAAAGATGGACAGCTAGATCTATATAAACCATGTACATAAATCAATCTATACACATTAGTACAAACCCATATAGACGTAGATTACATCCATGGATCTACTTGTACATTCCCATCTCTACCTATCTAGACGCACTGAGCTGCACGTCCAGATAGACATACGCGCACACAGACGGACACATACGTGTATCGATGACCTTACAGAGATTGAATACATGACTGCAGACAGACAGATGCAGCCACAGAGATGAGAAGAGAGGGGGCGGACAGATGGTATGGAGAGAGGGGTGGGTGCGAGGACGGGGGTTACACAGATGGGTGTGAGGATGGGGGACAGACAGACAGAGGGGTGGGTATGAGGTGGGGGACAGACAGACAGAGGGGTGGGTATGGGGACAGAGGATTACAGGGGGGTATCAGGAAAGAGGGGTGGGTATGAGAACGGGCGGACAGATGGACTGGAGAGAGGGGTGGGTGCGAGGACGGAGGAGTGGGTCTGAGGAAGGGGGGACAGACGGACAGAGGGGTGGGTCTAAGGACGGGGGGACAGATGGACAGAGGGCTATGGGGGGTCTGAGGACGGGGGGACAGACAGACAGAAAGCTGGGTCTGGGGATCATGTGCACCCTGCCCCCCCCCCCGGCGTTGCGGCGCAGGCCCCCCCGCCCCGGGCTCCAAGGGGGGGGGGGGGGAACCGCAGGCGAGCCCAGCGAGCTCGCTGCCAGCCGCGCCCGGCGCTGTCTTACCTTGCGCCCGGCCCCGGGCTGGAGCCGGCTCCCCGCGGGGTCCCCGGCGCGCTGCTGGTTGGGGCCGCTCCCCGGGCCCGGCTCCTCGGCTGCCCAGCGCCCCGCAGCCGGGCCAGCCCCGGCCAGTCACGCAGCGAGCGGGGGCTCTGCTCATCGGTCAGCGGCGCCGGCTCCTCCTCCCTCCCCTTGGCGCACAAGCAGCGGCTCCAGCCCCAGCGGGGCGGGCAGGCTGGGAAACTCCTCCCCCAGGCCGGGCTGGGAGGTACAGGAGCCCCCCAGGGGGGGATCCAGCCAGAAGGGCCCTTTGGGGGGCTCGCTGGCCTCCTGCCTAGGGCAGCCTGGGGGCCTTCAGGAGGGCAGGCTGCGGAGATCGGGGGTCTCTAGGGTGTCACCCCTCTCTGAGCCCCAGGCAGGCAGCACACAGGCCCTGGGGATGGCTCCAGGCACAATTGGGCGGGGTGGGGTGGGGGGGTGGACAACCAGCGGAGGAAAGGAGCCGAGCGGCGCCAGCCCAGAGAACGGGGTGACTCAGCTGGAGGCGCCCTCCCCGGCCCAGTTATTTCTCAGAGGAAATGCACTGCAGGTGGAAGGGGGATCGGGAAAGGCTGGGCAGCGCAGAGTTAAGGTGACAGGCTCTAAGGCAGGCACCATCTTTCTGTTCTGTGTTTGTACAGCGCCTAGCACATTGCCAAGGGTGGGACCTCTTAGGGGCTGCAGTGATATAAAGAATTAATAAAAACAAAGAAATAGCTCTGTGCTGAAAGGTAAAAGACAAGAGCAGCTAGTTCAGATGGAAAGCAGCAGTAAACTGTGGCTCAGGGTGAAATTCAGCCTGGGGCAGAGGGCTGGTACAGAGTCTGGGTCACCCTTAAATCCTCAGATGGGGCACAAGTGGTGCCCAGTCCTTGCTGCATGGCAGTAAATTTCACCCATGTACCCAGGAGCCCCCAGAGGTAACCTGAGATCTACCAGCACCACCTAGGTCATGGCACGCAATTAATGGCAGCATAAGAGGTGCATGCTCCTTGGCAAACTCTCCTTTTGCACCTCCCTGGGATGTTCTGGGGGTGGAGGGGGGGTGTAATTTTCACCCATCGTTATCTAAGCCTTGGCACATATGCACTGTGGAGATGAAAAAAGGCCCCGTGGCGGTCAGACTCTGGAAAGGTCCCACCACTGAGGCCAGATGGGCCCAGCTGTGCCACCCCTCAGCATCAGCAGGTTTTGCAGAAGATACATTTAAAAGAAACCCAACCCCATGATGCAAAGGTTTTGCGGTGGGAAAAGTGTATTTCCCATTCCCCAGCACACGATCCCGCTCTTTCTCTGCCCCAGCTCAACACCACTGGGGAAAACATGGTTCTTCTCAAACAGGCTTAGACCAAAGCTGAGAACATTCATCCCCCAGGGGTGAATTTTTGGAATATTTGCAAGCATGCTGAGAATAAGGCAGCAGGCGCAGGGGAATGGAAGCTGGGTGGCAAACTTCAGTGAAGCCAGAGGTTAAAAAAAAAACCTTTCTGGGTAGCATGGTCTAGTCTAGTCACTAATGCCATAGAGCAGGGTCAGGAGTCCAGGTTCTGCCCCAGCCTGTGCCCCAGAACTTGGGGAGTCACTGTAGGTGGGAACCCTAAAAGAGTCACCTGCTGGTGGAGGACTTAAATATTTCCTGGAGTCTTGCTTTTAAAAACTTCACTGCCTTTCAGTTATCATCAGGTTTTATTTAAACTACCCCATTTCTACCCTTTGCTGGCCTGATCTTGTGCAGAAATCCCAGTCCAACGTCACTACATAAACCCACGGCCTCCTGCCTCACTGTTCTGCTGAGTGGCACCAGAGCTCAGCATCCTGGATCCTTGAGATCTCTTGGCCCAGGGACTTCTCCATGGGATACCCAGTGCAATGCCTTGCCTTTTGGGTGCTTCACCCAGCCCTGTGGGAAGGCTGAAGGAAGCTGTTCCCATCATGTTCATTATTGAGTGGCCTCCTTCCCTCTGGGTTGTGGAAGCAGCATGTAGCTGGGCTTTCTCCCCGTGCATTGGCGAGACTCCCTACAAATCATAACCCAAAAGGAGTGTGGTCCAGTGGTCAGAGCAGGGGCCTTTGTCACACATTCCTCGTGGGACACTGGGTGTCGCTTTCCTTCCCTGTGCTTCACTTTACCCAGCCCTCACTCGGGGATTGGTTCTTCAGACATGGCGAGGCTCCATGCCACGCTTGAAAAACCCACTGGACTCCATGGAGGGAGCTGCTAGAGGAGAGAGGTTAGGCTTCTATTTTGTAAAATATGAATGGGTGTAAGCTTTTGCAAAGTTCTGGATGTTTCGAGGGTGTTAGGAGCCAGTGCTAAGATATCCATGACTGGGGGGGGAGGGCTAATTGTGTTGGCCCCTCTTGTCTGATGCTAAATTCACAGCTCCCTTCTCAGCCGGGTTGGGAGGTAGCCCCTTCCCTCCAGTGACATCTCTGCTGCTGCAAAAGCCATGTGGGTCCTGCCATGCAAGACTGCTTTGCATCCAGCTCTGATCCGCAGAAGTTGAAGGGTTAATAAGACCATGAAACACAGATCAAAGGGCAGCAATGTTTTGGGATAAAATCCGTGAAGCAAGTGAGGCTCAGAGACGGAGGGGAGCTGCTTTTCTTTCCCACAACAAAGAGGCCCCAGGGCCTTTCCTCCACTGGGTATTTGCTCTGGTTCTGGCCATTTTAGCAGCCCCAGAGCAAACAGGTGGAACTGCTATTTACACCAGACAGACCAGCCCTGCTTGGCATCACAGTGGGAGCACCAGTGCCAACCGTGGCATCCGTGGTTAACCCTGCGCCTGCACTGAGGATTTGGCAGCTACGGCCCGCCCGTTAAGTCAGTGATGCCCGGCTCACTTCCTGGTGGAGTCTCTGTACCTAAGTCTTTAAACCATTGTTGAAGACTTCAGTAACCCAGTTTCTGGTCAGAGGTTTATTACAGGAAGATGTGAGTGAGATCCTGTGGCCGGTGCTGTGCAGGAGCTCAGACTAGATCAGTGGTTTTCAAACTTTTTCCCTCGGGACCCAGTTGAAAAAAATCATTTCTGCCCACAACCCAACAACGACATCTTTGAGCAATGCCTTTCTGGCTTTCGGTGGTGGCAGCAGGGGACTCTGCAACCCAGTATATGAGCATCTGCACCCCAGTCCTGGGTCCCAGGGTCCCAGTTTGAAAACCACTGGACTAGATGATCAGATTAAGGCCAGAAGGGACCAGAGTCTAGGAGCTGCTGCCAAGGCAGAAAGGCTCCCGAGAGTTTACAGTCCTATCAGACTAGCCAAAGGGCAGGAGGCGAAGGGTCTTGCCAGAGATCACACAGCTGGAGAGCTGGGAACAGAAGCCCCTGACCAACCTGCCTGAGCCGGCTGTAAAACTGCCTCCATGGAGGTGGGGGATTTTTTAGAAACTCAGAGGAGGGAGAGATTTTTAAATGGCCCTGCCACCCAGCAGCCAGGAGGATGCTCTCCCTGCACCAAGGACAGCTAAGAGCAGTGGGGCAGGCCTACAGCCCAGGAAGGCCGGCAGCGCTGACCCCGGTGGACCGGGACCGGCAGGCCGCACATCGCCTCTCTGAGCATCCCCGCGTGGGGCCCGAAGCGGGATGACTCATGTGAGTGCTGGCGCAAGAGCAATTAAAATCTGCAGCTGCTATTAATAGCTGCCAGTGGAGGAGCCTGGCCACTGCTGAATGAGTGCGGCCCCCGCACAGCTGTCGACACGGCTCCCATTGAGAAACACGCGCGCGTAACGACGCTGTGTCCTCGGGAGACTCCGCCCGGGGGGATGCCACTGATGGGGTCTGGTACCGGCAGGATCCTCCTGCCCCGATTTCACAGGGGGACAGGCAGCAAAGCCCCTGGGGGAAAGGAGCAGGGCTGGGGGACACAGTCTCTTCCTCTGACACAGGCCCAAGATGGGGCTTTCCTCTGTGTGTAACAAGCTCGCCCCCGCACAGCCCACATGTACGTAACAACTCCTCGGCCTGTGGGCGGGAAGGAGCTGAACTCTTATTCATTAACAGAAAGACACCAAGCCGCCTCGCTCCTTTGAAATGGCTGCTCCTGCCTTTCACCCCGAGGTCCCTGCAGCCAGGGCCGGCCCAACCCTGTACACGAACGAGGCGGTCGCCTAGGGCACCCGGCTTTACGGGGCACCAAGGTAGATAGAAGTGAATTTTCTTCTTCTCTTATATTTTTCTCTGTATTGAATATGGGTGGATGGGCTGCTGAAGTCATAGTTCACCTAGGCCGCCAAAAACCCTTGGGCCAGCCCTGCCCAGAGTGCCAGCTGGGTGGTGGTTGGTGGACCGGACTGGGTGAAGCACATCAGAGATCTCACGGAGTATCTTCCTGGGCCGGGTGGCTGAGATCAGGCATGGGGATGAGGTTTGTTCCCTTTCCAGTAGTTATCAACTGCTAAGGCTGTCGGCACTTTGGGGCAGAGATGGTCTTTAGTTGTGGCTGTACAGCACCTGGCGTAATAGGGGCTTGGTGCATGAGTACGGGCGCTGGATGCTACCACGATACAAATAAATAATAATCCTACGTGGGACAGCCCTAGCTGCTTTTCAGTTCACTTCACTGGAGCCCTGCAGAGTGGACAGCCAACGCTAGTGCAGAGGGCCTTTCAAAAAGAAGCCTTGTGCATCCACAGTGCACTAGTGTAAATTCTCGTGCAAGGCAAGGAGCAGCTGGCCCCCATAAGCCCAATTCCTACCTGCGATGAACAGGTCCAACTCCCCGGGAATCAGGCCTGAACTGAGGCAAGCGGCTTCTGCAGCTAGCCAGGCCCAGGGTGTAAATCCGTAACTGGACCCTGGCCTGGACGGCTCCGGCTGTATTGAGGCCCCACCCTACCCCCCCTGTATGATAAAGTGCACGTGTGGGCAGATGGGGGCGGGGTGGAACTGGCGGAGCTGGAACAAAGGAATGAAACAAAGCCAGAAAAGAAGGAAGTGTTTATTGAGAGCAGTTGGTCAGCTTTCTTCTTTTCTAAACCCGAGTAATAACCGTAAGTTGCCTTCTAGTCTAGACCACCCATGCAGTGAAATAAATATTCCTGTTTCACAGGCAGGGGATCGTTCTGGAGCCCAGCAGAAAAACAGGGAAACAGCTGACCCTAGACGATGCTTTTACCAGCCCTGACCCATTCTGTCTAGTCCCTTTTCAGAGGGAAAGGCCAAGTGTTGGGGAGCTGGGGATGGTGAAGGACCGGTTGGAAGCAGAGAGCGCTCTGGCTAGAGACAGAGAGGGGAGAATTATGGGGCGACATCAGTTTATATTCCAGCAGGGGGAACCTTGACAGCCAGCTACAGTGGGTCGGAGGGCTGGGCGTTATTCAGCCTCCTCGGTTGCCAGGGTCAAGATTCACATGGGGAATGACTCTGGCTCTCAGATACCACCCACGTCCACCCCCCGAGACCTGCCTTGAAGGTGCTCAAATCTTCTGGCCCCCTCCCTTCAGCATGGAGCCGATGCATGACAAAGCGGGATGCAGCCTAATGCAGAGCAGCGATTAATCAACATCAACACCCACCCCATCTTCAATTCACAAAAGAGTGTAAACGAGCCCTGTGAACAGCCCTTGCTTCGTTATTTCCCATGAGAGCCCACCTCAGACGCATTGGGTCCATTCTCGCCGCACACGTGACCCCCTTTCAGTAGTAACGCTCATGGCTATGAACTGGCTAATTCTCTCCACACCTCCAGGAGGCAGGATAAATATCGTCTTCCCTTTACAGATGGGGACGGACTTACCCCAGGTCACTCGGGGAGTTCGTGGCAGAATTAACCTCAGAACCTCTAGACTCAACCCCCAGGTCTCAGTCACTCCAGCGGTGGGGAGCACGCAAGAACCGAAACAAACCACAACTCCCTCTGGGCCACGCTGGATACTAAGGTGGAGCGGGAGGGCGGGAAATACACATCAGAGAGAACAAAGCACTCTCTCTCACCCCTTGTGTTCTGCTGCTCTCAGACAGTTTTCAGGCCGGATCGAATGGTTTTGCACACTAAAAAGGAAACGGCCAAGTCAGGATGGAAACTCTGCCCATCTTGTATTAAAGCCCTGAAGAGGCCAGCGTGAAGCCGCAGCATAGGAGGGACAGCTCCACTGGACCCAAACCCCCAACCGGAGGCTAGTTCTGAGAGAGGAAGTTTACACAGGCGCCTGCCAGCGGATTTATATTTGGGAACCAAACCTGGCACATCAAGCCAACCTGTGTTTTAATTGGCATCACCCGAGGCCCTACCCTCCCCCCCACCCCAATTTCTTCCAAGTAAGATTAATTAACTTTAGTGTTCTGGAGCAATTCAAATATTGGTTGCCAGTCACGATGGGATGCGAGGTGTTAGCGTGTCAGAGCGCAACTGAGCTTTCCTTCTGGATCCTGATGGAGTCTGCCCGCGAGGAAAGTTACCGCTGCCCCCTGCGCAGACGAACAGACTGCATTCAGCCATTATTAACATCCCATCAACGCTTCTGAAGGAGTCAATTTGCCTCTTGGAAGCCTGAGATTCTGCAGCGGCCTCCTGCAATTAAAATGCACGCACTTCTGCGGTCTGGGGAGGAGCGTTCTTCTGTTAAAGACTGAGATTCGCAGAGCAAAAATGATGGATATTTGGAGATCGCTTTGCCTGGGCCCCAGGTGCGCACACACAACTGCGGCTGGTATAACTTAGAGTGGGAATTTGCCACAAGGTGTAAAGGAGAGAGCCCGTATCTGATAGCCAGATCTGAATTATAGCAACGACATGATCCACGGTGCAGTGAGCTTCCCCGATCAGAAACAGCCCCAGAAGCAAAGTTTCCATCCTGCATGGACAGAGTGGTGTTGAACCAGGTCAGCCAGGTGTTAATTGGCTCTAACAGACTCTTCCAAAATGTTTACCTTGCAGTCCAGTGACCCTTGGAAGCAAGTGAAATTCTCTTCCGCACTTGAAAACACTACCGCAAGGCCTTGCAACGAGATCTTTGCAGCCAAGCACCGCACTCACGGATCAGGGTAAGTGAGAAGCAAACACTTTCGCACAAAGAGGACATGGCTTTGGGAGAGTCATTTCAGATCCAGCGAAGGGCACCCCCACCTCAGACAATGTAAATGACCTAAGTATTCATTCTGGAAATTGAAAATATCCATTTGTTACGACATAAAAATTATCCAGCCAGAGCTGCCAAGATGCTTTGCAAAGGATTTTGGATTTTAACGCTAAGTTTTTCAACGTGATATGCTGCCCAAACACCTACAGATTCCCATCGGTGACTGTGCAGTGAATGGGGAAGACAACTGTCGAGGAACATGACACTATGGACTATGGCCCTGATTCTTAGCTTCACTTCTTTGAGTGACAGACAATACCAAGCCCGTAGCTTTTTTGAGGGTCAATGGAAGCTCTGCAAGCAGAGAATTATGGCACAAAGCACACCTAAAAGACATTTGAGGAATCCCAGAATAGTTGACATTTTTAGCAGTCAGTAACAGCCAGGTTTCTGTTCGAAACTAAACTGGCAAAAGCAATGTAGTGCCGTCTTGTGATCCATTCACCCAGGCTGCTTTCGCTTTGATCTCTCCATTACTTTTCACCTTCTCGGAGCCTAGAGTCTGAAGGACAGAGACGCAGGATAGAAAGTCAGATCACTCACTTGTGGAGAGTGGGATCTCTAGAATGCACAGCTGACAAGGTCCCTTTGGAGGGAATATTACAAGCGCACAAACTCTCTCACCTACTGTTCCAATGTGTGGAACCTCTTTCTGGAAACTTCCCAATCTCATTTCCTTTGCACCCCCAGGAAACAGTTCTCCCTTTGCCAGATCGGTGCTTAACCACCACCCAGACCGACATTTCTCAGCAGGCTGGAAAGGGATCTTGTGCTCGACACTGTTAACGATGGGTGAGGGGTCAGCTTTTACTATTCACCACTTGAAAAAGACAAGCACCGCCATGACCGCGTAGCCGAAAACCAGGAAGAGGACTTTCAAGAGGCGATCATTCTTGTCTTCCAGTTCCTTTGCCAGGATCTCAAAGAAGGTGACGAACAAGAAAGTTCCCGCCGCGGTGCCCTGTAAGAGCACGGAAGCCACGCTGCTGGCCACGTTCCGGGCGCTCTCGATACCCATGCCAACTCCGATGCCCAAGGGGATCATCAAACTCACCGTTAGGGCGAGCTTGGCAGCATCCTTCAGTGTTAAGGAGACCTTGGCCATGCTGATGCCCAGCACCACGGCCACTAGCGTCTCGTGGATGGCCACGCCCAGGAAGAGGCTCATGACTTTGTTGCCCTCCTCCTGCAGGCCCAGGGCCAGGCCCTCAAAGATGGAATGGGCAGACAAGGCAAACACCAGGCTGAAGAGCCGCAAAGGGCTGGAGCGGGAAAGGTCCTGGACATTCAAGCCATGGCTGTGGGAGTGGTGGCTGTGCTCTTCATAAAGCGCGCGCCCTCTGGAGGCGCCTATGAAGGGGCTCTCGTATTCCGAGTCGCTCCCGACGTCCGAGCCGGCGTTGAAGGTCTCCAGGTCAATGAAGGAAGGCTTTTCCTTCCGGAAGGTCAGGATGAGTTGCTCCACAAAGACGGTCAAAAAGAAGCCCACCAGCATGATGGTCTCGGCCAGAGGGTAGTCTGTGGTCACGTTCCCAAGCTCGAGAACTTCCTGAAGCTGGAACAAAGGAAAAGGAACCTGCGGTGAAACTGGCAGCATCATTCGCCATGAAAAGTGAGCTGGGTGACTCATCCCTAAGCTTTAAATGCTTTCAACGTCAAGGCCGCTACCTTGGCACGTCCCCATGGCACCTGCTTGTGTTACTGGGATTTTCCTCCTTGCTTTGAGGGTCAGCCTCTTCCTGGGGTTCCCATGACTTCCACTTACCAAGGCGCTTTTTAACAGGCAACGAACCTGGGACTGCCATGTCTCACCAGGATGAGTCTGGGGTTAAGGGCAGCCCATGTGTGTGCCTTTCCAGGACTGGGATCAGGAGAAGCCCCTATGTGGCCTCCAGTAGAACTGGAAAGTCTGGGCTCAGTCTCGCAACTTGGACTTCCTGAAGGCACTGGGGAGCCCTGTCCTACGGCACTGTTATCGTATCAGACAACATCTTCAAAGCAGAAGATTCTCCCAAATCCCTATGTCAGAACAGCAGGGACTATCTACAAAACCAAACCCCAACAACTACCTTTTCTCGTACAGCAGGGAGCAAGACGTTGAAGCAGGTGGCCAGGAAGACCCCTCCTCCGAAGGAATTGCAGAGGGCAATGGCTTTTCTGGAGCGATGAGCTTTTTCATAATCTGCCTCTATTATCTTGACGGGCAGGAGGGACCCAAGCAGCATGAGGAAAAAGATCCCAAGCAAACACAGAACTTTGGCTACTTTAATATTCATTTTGTCTTCTTGGAGAACGTCCCCTGCCAGGGACTGCACAAAAAGCAACTTTGTTGGTGTCCTTCCAACAGTTATTTTAATTGTCACGGCAGCATTTAAACGGCAGAGACAAGTGTCCAGAGAATCACGCTCCCGAGCTCAGTCGCTGTAGAAAGGAGCAAGACAAATGATATTTTCCTATTTAAATAAACAGTTATAATATCTAACATAGAACCTTCCATCCCAAAGTTGCTTTTCAGTCTATATATAGGAATTACTTCACTCACCACTAAAATGCAGCCACCGCTAGTGTGGATGGGAACAGCCAGCACGCACAAAGGCAGGGAAGGAGGTAAGCAGAGAAAAGTGAAATTTTCAAAGTTAGGATGCAGGGCAAACTCATAATCTTGTAAAAGGCACCACAGGTTCTTTAATATTGAACAGAGACACTGTCAGTTTTTAAGGCACCATTTGAGAGACCTAGGCACAGTAAAATGCAGAGAACATAGACCCCAATTCCACATCTGTAGAACTTTGCATCCACCCAAATCCAACTATAGGTTAAAGGAAGCCACTTTGGAAAAATAAAGGTCCAAGCAAATCACTTCATTTACGGTACTGCTAACTTATGTTATTAAAATTACACTTTTAAAAATCCACCGTCATATTTTCTATTTCATTCATCAGACGAAATGGAATTATGCCCACGAAAGATCATGCAATAAATAAATGTGTTAGTCTTGAAAAGTACCACGGAACTCCTCATTTGTTTTGCTGAGCTAGACTAACACGGCTCCCCTTCTGGAACTTGTCACCATTTATGTGGTTTTCTTTTGAAATCTCACTTCACTGATAAGTTTCAATTTCTTATCCTTGGATTGCCATGTTACTATGATTGGGCTGAAAATTCTGCTGCAATGTTTGGGCTTCAATTCTGCAGGTGGCTACCTGAATTATTTAAAAGTCCAGTTTTAAATTAAGTGAATAAACAATCCTAAAATCACTTATATCATTAGGTTTTGAAATATTATTAATTTTGTTTAGCAAAAACCAAGCCTAAACCATCTGTAGCATGCCCCTTTAAAGGGACGCCCTAGGCAGAAATTCAGTGTTTATTCTTTATTTTCTCACACAGAACAACAACAGAGCGGGTGAAAGAACAAACAGATGGCAGAGTCACAGAAGACAAAAATGTAAAACTCAAGATCCCTAGATCATTATAAACAATTTACTCTGAAACATAGAAGTTTTTCCCCATATGGCCTACGCAGCAAGGGTGCAATCTGTATTCCACAAAGCACTTGAAAAGAAGAGATGGGTAAAATTAAGATTAAACATTTTTTAAAGGTATACTGCCATAGATGATGTTTCCCTTGAGATCTAGAAATTAAGCAGACGCATGGCTAGGATTCCAGCTCATTTCCCTTACCTATTATACTGAACTAAGTTACAAAGTCAAGTCAATGGCATGCTGAGAGGGTCTTAATGCCATGACTCAAAGATAAAGAGTTCCATAAAGCCGGGAGCATTCACCAATTTGAACCACAACATATTTCACTTTAATGAACAAAGATAAAATGTTTGGAGCCATACTGATGCTCAAACCAATCAGGGACAAAGTAGATAATTGGATACCTGGTTACTCGACCAGCAAATGAGATTTGAAAACAAAAAAAAAATCTTAGAGCCAAAGATTTCTTTGAAGTGATCAGTGTGTATCATCATCGTTTCTGTGTATTGGTCTGGGTTACCGCATGTTTTTGTTTATTTAAAAATAAAAAGTATTGAATGCCTGTGGAGCTGGTAAAAGAATCTAGCATTGTTCATCTGTAGGTCAGCAGTTCAAATCCAGCCCCAAGTTACTGTCTGATGGCATGCACACAGTGAGTTGGTGGATCTCAATGAGAGGCATTTCCCATCACAAGGAAATACCTTTGACAACAAATGAGCCAACTGGTTCCATTTTCAAACACAGCAGAGAAGCTAGTAAGTGAACAAATTCAGACACAGAACTCCTTTCACGTTTTCTAGCTGATGCGTCCAGGTCAGGGTTTAGGTATATTGCCAGATAAGCAAGATCTATCTTCTCTGTACCAGATCTGTAGCCAGCGAGAACTGCAGGCTCCAGAGTTGTCAATCCGGCATAATTTGCCAACACCGGAAATCACATGAAGAAAATATCTTCCCCAACGCATTTGTATTAACAGCTACGTTTGCCTAACTAAAGGCATCATAATCAAGATTAGCTGTCTTGCTTATATGAACTGGCAGTCAGAGTCCACGAAAGATTGTGAATAGAGGTACACTCTGTTTGGAAACGCCATAGTTTCTTTGGAGCAACGTAAAATCTTTTAAGAACAGTGTATTGCTCCTCTACAGGATGTTTTCCTTTCTGAGCTGCAGGGTTCTAATAGCAATGGGGCATTGCCATTTCATAGATAATTTCTCCCAGGACAAGATTGTTGCGTTATAAACTGTACCTAAGCCAAAGACATGTTTTAATGCCCCATAAAAGGCACATCAGAACTGGACTGGTGGCTTGAAAAAAGGGACACTCTTGAACTTTTAAAGGCTTTGATGTCCAGGACAAAACCATCATGATGTTTTTGATCGTGTCATGCTGTCACACAAAGAAGACCATGCTGGGATCCCTGAAAATATTTGGGAATGTTATTAATGCCTGTAGCTCATGTGACAGCCCAATTAGACTGGGCAGGGCATGGCAAACTTAGATTGAACAACCTTCTGACAGAGGATATAGTTCCTGCATTCCCAGCAAATCTGAAATGCTGATGCAAGACATGAGGCATGGAATCCCAGCTGCCCTAGCTAGTCCCTCATTTGGAGGGCTACTCTCCACCTAGCTCATCTGCCTTTCCAAAGCATGGTGCCATTGGGACATTGCATCCAGACTAGCATGGCCGGACTGTCTCCAAGCCCTGCCAGACTTGTGGTGTGGCAGGAAAATCCCACCACCCTCACATATTTGGAGCTGAATAACATCACCTGAGGAGACAGATCCTGAGCCATGCACAACCCCGGTCTTTCCCACCCCCTCATGCTAGCCCCACAGTCTCAGATACCAGGCTCCCCAGTACCCTGGTTTTTTGGATCCATCCTGACTCCATGGCCACTGGGGCCATGTGGCTAATGGCCACCCCAGCTAATTGGCCTCCCAGACTCCCCCATGGCCTGTCCCCCGGCTTCCACCCAAGGCTTGGCTCCCATGCCAGGCTCCCTCCACAACCATCCCTCTTTCCCTCTCCCCTCCCCCACCTACATGCTTACCCCCTCCTGCCCCTGCCTGCCCCTCCCTCCTCCTCCAGCACCTGCCTGCCCCCCTCCCCTCCCTCCTCCTCCTGCACCTGCCTGCCCCTCCCCCTCCTCCCCCACCTACCTGCCCCTCCCTCCTCCTCCCGCACCTGCCTGCCCCTCCCTCCTCCTCCAGCACCTGCCTGCCTCTCCCACCTGCCTGCCCCTCCCCCTCGCCTCTCCCACCTGCCTGCCCCTCCCTCCTTCTCCTGCACCTGCCTGCCCCCCTCCCCTCCCTCCTCCTCCTGCACCTGCCTGCCCCCCTCCCCTCCCTCCTCCTCCTGCACCTGCCTGCCCCTCCCCCTCCTCCTCCCTCCTCCTCCAGCACCTGCCTGCCTCTCCCACCTGCCTGCCCCTCCCCCTCGCCTCTCCCACCTGCCTGCCCCTCCCTCCTTCTCCTGCACCTGCCTGCCCCTTCCCCCTCGCACCTGCCTGCCCCTCCCCCTCGCCTCTCCCACCTACCTGCCCCTCCCCCCTTCTCCCGCACCTGCCTGACCCCCTTTCTCCCCTCCTATCCCTTCCCTTCCCTGCCCCTCCTTTCTCCCACCTGCCTGCCCCTCCCCCAGCTGCCCCACACCCTCCAGGCTGCCCCCTGCTCCCACTTACCCTCGGGAATGGGATCTCGTCCGGCTTCACACCCGGGCAACCCCGGGCACCGGGTCCCACCTGGCCGGCGACGCTCATCTGTGATTGGCTGCTGGTGGCACCATGAGAGTAAGCAGCGTTGCTCACTGGTTGGAGCGGACGCCAATCAGAGCGTCTGGCCACGCCTCCCCATGAGGGCAGGAAAACACCCTCCCCCGCGGCTGCTGGGTGCGTCGCCGAGGGCGGCCCGGGGAGAAACAAGAGCCTGCGTGCACAGTTCCGGGGCCGGCTCTGCAGGCAGAGCTGTCCAGGGGCATGTGGTGCTGAAAGTGGCACAGAGCGTGTGGGTCCAGCTGAGGGCTCGGGTGACCACGAGCAGATCCCCGGGCCAGCCTTCACCTGCTGCCTCTGCTGGCAAACAGGACTGGGAGCGGCCACCCAGCCCTGCCCACTTACACGGGGCAATGGTGACACTCATGGGATCAGAATCCATGGAAGGTAAAATACAGCATTTTGTAGGATATCATAAGAAGGGAAAAGAAGTGTGTGCAAGCAGTGGGTAGCTGTATGCACAGAAGAAGGAATAGAACTGATTTGGTAGGAACAAAGAAAGGAAAACATTTAGTCTGAATACCATGGGAAATTTTTCCCAACAAAAACCTTTTTAACAGTGGAACAACTGTAAAGAAGGTAGCAGAAGCCCCCTCATTCCTATATGTACTGTATTAAGTCCTAAGAAAACAGTATAGGGAATGATCTTGGAGTGAGTGAAAAGGGGGAGCAGAAGCTGACATTACTCCTTAAATCACACATCATCTCTAACAGCTGTGTTTCTAGCATAGACTGGGAAGTGAAGATGATCACCAATGGGGAAAGTCAAGTAGATCTCTGTCATCTTCATAACTGCTTTCAAGTGGAGCAGAGCACAGGAGGGCATCAGCTTTCTGTGTCTCATGTTCAGCTGACTGCCTGACACATGCACACATAGTGGTGGCAATGCTGAAAAGAGAGGACAAACAGCAGCATTTCCCAAGTTTAGGAGCAGACGCAGAGAAGAAAACAAACCTGCTTTTAATCAAGCAAAAGATGGGGGAGGGGCAGTACATCCTCTCAAGCTAATTGGAAATCTATAAAGATAGAATCATAGAAACTGGAAGGGACCATGAGAGGTCATTGTGTCCAGTCCCCTGCCTGATGAAAGGCAGCTGGCTTTACAAAACAGAAGGCTCTGAACACACAACGGCACTGCTAGGAAGGACAGACATGTACAGCCCTAGGCAGAGTCGTCAGTGGAGTGAGACAGAAAGGCACAGGCTTCCCCAAGGTGGCAGGCAGGTGCTCTGCTCTACAGGAATGAAGGATGAATGATAGAGCAGGGATGCTCAGTGGAGGGAAAGAGCCAACAGAACTTTTCCTTTTGCCAGTTCCCAAATGATACAGCCACAAGAAACCTTTGTTTTTACCTACTTACATCAGGTCTCCCTTTGTGCCTCAGGGCTCAGCGGATGGCTAAGATGACACTGGGAAGGTGGAACTGGGGGAAAAGATGACGATTCTTATTGTTAGCATCACAGCTACTTGACTTTAGCTTACATTACTGTGGTGTACAGAAAGTGCATCCAGGGAGAAAGGATACTGTTGAGAGTGCCATCTCTCTCTTTCAGCAGCATTTACTACCTCACCAGGCCCAAACTAACCAAGCAGCAGTGAATTGATTAAGAGCAATATTCACTGCTGAGTTCACTCCTAGGTGCAGAAAACAGGTGCAGCAATATCTTCTTAACTGGAAGCCTCAAGCTTTAACACTGAGATCCTATTTCCCCTGGCAATCACCCTATCTTAAGCCATGGAACATTTACTCCAAGGGCTGATTTTCGTCACTTGATCTGGATGATTCATCCAATACAAGCTACTCTAGGGCCCACTTTACACAGGATTGAAAGAGCCAATAGCTGGGAAACACCTTTGGTCACTAGATTAGACACTGGTGGCCAGTTACTCTGGCAGAGAATGACAGAAAATAATTAGCTAACCTGGTCCAATCTGAGCTGGTCTCTTGTTGGGAGTGGAGTTATATTCAGGCCTGACACAGGCTGCTCTGTAAATCTGCCTTTTTCATGCACCTGCACCCAGTAATCATGCTTGTGAGGGAATCATGCTTGTGAGAGAAACAGAAGATATAAGTGATCTCAAAGCTAGACAAGACTGGTTTGAGCTTCCAGGGCTGGAGTCATAGGTAGGGCTTGATTACTGAGCTGTTGGCCATGGCTCTGGCTGAGAAGCTAGTTGCACCCGTTGAGGTTTCCACTATGAATGCTGTTGCCAGGGAAACTTTTGTTAAAACAGATCCAAACTCAGAGCGATCTCTCCCCTGTAGGCCTGAGACATTCCAGCCAGGAGAGGTATACTCTTGGAAAGTAGATAGCTGTTAGTGACACCGGAAGGAGAGCTGAAGAGGCCTCAAAATCTTTTTGGAAAGTGACTTCCAGACTGCCCCCATCTCTGGGGTTCTTGGAGTAGAACTCCCCTTGTAAAGGGCTAATCATAGTGCCTACAGTAGCATCAAACTTCAATATCTCTACAACAGGATCCTTTATTTCCTTCGGTTCCTGAATCTTATAGAAATTAGAATAATTTTTGTCAAGGTGCTTGCGCTTTTCAGGTGTGTCTCATTCCTCCTGGGATCACTGCCACAGAGGAGAAATGCAGAGGAATTGGAGCCTCCAGGGAGAGTTTTTGAGGCAGGGAATTTACTCCAAGGCTCACGTTCAAAGTTTTGTTCAGGCTGAATGTGAATAACAAAGACAACCTTGCTGCACACCATGGCCTCAAATTTCTCATTGAGAAGGAGGGGTCACTTTGCTGAGTTTCCCCCAGTCCTCTTCAGATTCAGAGGCCTCATACTACATTGATCATTGTGTTTTTTCTTCCCCTTTTCTCTGAGTTCTGAACTTCTGTTGCACACAGAGAAAGTTCTGCTGCTAGCCTTCCTTAGGGCCCAAAGCCCTCTTGTAAGATCTCTCCTACAGTCCTTTCCTGCTGGATCCCATTCCCCAGGGAAGGAATACAATTCCAGATCCCACCTGCTCAAATTGGGAAGGGGGGGAGGAGGAGGACATTTGTTAATCCTGCTTCTTTTCCCCACGCACTTAGGACTCACTAAGACTCGTGGCCCCACGTCTCTCCCCTGCTCTCCTGAGATCCCTTGGGACTTACTCCCCGAATCAGTTGGCTTGGGTCCTCCTTGTTAAAGCCTCTCCCTGCTGGCTCAGAGACTCCAGTGTACTTTTCCCCTCTTAGAGTCATAGCGGCTTTGGTAGGTAGAGGAGCCCGCCTGACCAACCAACTTGCAGATCGAGGATGGAAGGCAGGGCACAGCTCACCACATGTCAGGCCAGGTACAAGGTGGAGCGCTGTCTAGAATTCTTTCAGAACTTTTTCGGCTGCTCTGCCATGACCGAGAGGTGTGGAGGAGCCAGCAAGGAGGTGCTGTAGCACAGACTGAGGGTGGGTTAAGTCACCTGACTGTAAACCAACCCACAGAGACAGAAAACGCTAGAGAGAGAGAGAGAGGATAGTGAACCATTGAGCCAAAAATCCACCGAGAAGAAAATAGGTGGGAGCAACAGAACTGCTGTCCACACAGTGCCACCCTGACCATTGTTCATGCAAGCGCTGCAATGCGTCCTGCCTTGCTGCAGTAAAAGGGTGCGTTTTAAAATGCAAGAAGGCATGTATACAAGAGTCTACTGTGATCAAGTCACACTAGAGAGAGGCACCACCAATCTGAAAGCTCGTTGCTTAAAAATGCTTAATTTAAAGAAGTTTCTAGCTCCACAACTGCCCCCAGGTGTCCCTAAGCTTTGTGGCTCTAACAATTTCATGTTTCTAGTTTTAAAACTGTTTCATCCCCCATTACCCTGTGACCCACCTACACAGTGGACACGTACTAGAAAAGAGAAAGCAGCAAAGCTTTCTTTATGCAATGCTGTCAAATGTACAAAATAAAAAAAGGAATAAAACATGTTTCACTGAGCTCTCTCTCTTCTAGTAATGTTGGGTGTTACTTATAAAAATCTCGACACAATATGATTTTAAAGGAACAAAATCCATTTTTAAGACATTTCATTATATATCTAAAAATTATCTGCTAACCTACAATAGTTTAAAAGGGAGACTTTAGGTCCAATAATTTCCAGGAGTTTAAGGAATAAATCGGCTTTTGTAACATCCAGTAAACATATTTCCACCAGTTTTTAAACAGTTGCTATGGGACCATTACTTTTCAAAGTAGTAACAGCACCTTGCAGCCACTGCATCTCAAAGCCAGTGTAAGAGACCCAGAGTGAAACAGATTAGAAACCACATACAAATGAAGTGAGACAGAGTACCCTATTTTCAATGACTGAGGCGAGTCAAATACAGTAGCAAATACGCAGTATGAAAAGGAAATTTGAATATTTAAAAATGCAAGTTTTATTAGTCTAAGGTGGAATTGGTAACAAACGGAGAAGCAGATTTCTAAAGAGGTCAGGAATTTTATCTGGCACCTCTCCCCTTTTTAGAAATACTCATTTTAACTATAAAAGATTCTGTCAGGTTCATATCTGCCAAATTGCTGTAGAAATATGCAGGGACAGAGCTCCACACAAGCACAAATGCAGCAGCAAAGAGGGGTCATGAGGGAGACAGAAAAATACCCGCAGATTTTGTCCCATTTTGACCGTTGCGTGGTGGAAGCAAAGCCTTGATCCTACAATTGTTGACACACGGGTGGATTGCTGTACCTGGGTGGAGCCTCGCTGAAGTGAGCAGGGCTCCACAGAGAGGCCCAACAGTCCACACACAGGACTGGGGCCCAAATGAATTACTCCTGTGAAGAGGCTGGGCAAGCCAGTCACAGCCTGTGGTTTATGGGCATTGTTTTAGTCACCTGGTCCAAAGGGATGACAAAAATCGCATCAACGCATTTTATTCTCCACAAGTTACACCCACCACGGTTAGAGGACTTTTTAAAAAAAAAATGTACAGATGATATCATTACAACATCCTATTTACTTGAACACATACCTCCCACCCTTCGCTCACCCCCGGTGTTCTAATCTTATACCTATTACCTTTTGAATTAGATGATTTCTTGCGCCGGACAATGTGAGCTTCCACACCATCCCCTCCCTCTCTCTGAGTTACTCCCTTTTGTTCCTCAGGTTTATAAAGACCCTCTGAGCTTGACTAGTGAAATCTCCAGTGGATTTCTCTTACACATGCTGAAGTCAGTCCGCTACTGGGCATGTGAACTACAAAATCATTTTGGTAATAGTAGAGGTCCTAATGGATGCTGAACATTCATTCTGGTAAATTTCCTCCCCATCCTGCCTGCAATACACTGGGGCATAAGAGCTCCTTGCAAATTCCACAGCTGAGTCAGTGACCAGCCAGTATATTCTGGACCCAAACAGCGGTTTTATTCCCATGTATTAGGTAACTTGAGCCCCTCTGAAATAGGCATTTGCCAGCTCTCATCCCTAGCACAGAATCCTTGATGTTTTACAATTCACACTTGAGACAACTTAAAAAAAGTCTTCTAAAAACTTAAAATAGTCAAATCTTCTCTAGCTCTCCAACGATCTCACAGAGGACTGCTGACAAAAGATAACCATGATTTTTTTTTTTTAAACACAAGACAAATTGTGTCATTATTGGCAAAAAAGATATGAAAAAAAGTATCAAAAATGCTCAATTTGGAGCCACAGAAAATGGTCTTAACCCTAACCCACCCCCAAAATACACTTACATTCACACATGGCTTTAGAGATGTCCACCGCCTTAATTTCCCATGTAGAAATAGTGTCAGCTATATCACTATGTTCCTGAATGAGAAATGCAGTGAACATAAGTGATTTTTGACACCCAGCTGTTGGGTGCAAGGAGATTCAGTAACCTGTGACAGGTTAATTGTGACATGATAAAAAGACTTAAAGAGGGAATGGAGCTGTTCACTCAGGAGGATGGAGGCTTCTTACAGCAAAGAGTGCTGTGCCCTTGAACATTGGTTGAAATCCGCAACACTGAAGGAAACAATGAGGTTGATTTTCTGAGTTCTAGAAAGATGACTAATGCTGGTTTGTGTTTACTGCTTGCTGGATCTTCCAGAGGGGAAAAAAAGGATTGAGGGCAGATGCAGGGATGAGGGGAAGAAAATGAGAATCTGTCTTTAACATGCAGGTCGCATAAAAGTTATTTTTCCTTCCGTTTTCTTTCTTGGACATTCCCAACTGAAGAAATGGCAATACACACATGGCTTCCAGTTTTTATAGTGAAGAATTCCCACGGGTAGTGCTGCAATCACAGAAAAAAGACATATTTGTGATTTTGATTTTTTTCCCCCTAAATCTTTACAAGTAGGACACTTATTTGTTTGAATGCCAGCATGGGACATGTAAACAACAGCTTGTGCTTCACAGAGAATATGTAAAGCAACTTGTCCAAAGACATGATATGAACCTTGAGTAACCCAACATAGAAACCATTGCTCAATATAGCATAAAAGACTGTAGGGTTTATGAACTCACCTGATATTTTCATTCCTGTTGATCCTCATTGCTGGCGCTTGGGGTTCGACTCCTAATCTGACTTCGTAACTGTTCTATTAGCTCTGGATTCTGCTGCTGCATCTGCTGAGCAAACTGTTGGCCTCTGAAGGAGAGAAAATGACACATCTAATCAACTTTTGTCCTCACACACTTCAGGACTGTTTGGAGCACAGAGAAGTCTAGCACTGGGATTGGGGATCTAAATTCTCCATGGCACAAAAGCACACCTGCTCTGTTGAAGAAAAGAAGCTGGAGCATATTACTGAAAGGCAGGTAGTAAGACTAAAGTTTTGTGGAAGGTGCTTGGCTGTACCTTTGACTTTTGATCAAGATGATCAAACTGCACCTATAGACTATTCAAGGAAGGAAAACTTACGCTTGGATAAGACTGGCAAGGTCATTAGGGGAAGGGCTGGTTCCTGCTGCTCCCATAGGATTCTGGCCACCTGAAATCATCCCAGACATTCTGCAAAGAAATATTTATTGCTCAGAACAAACAGATGGAGATTTCACTTATTACAAGTTCTTCAGCAGGGACAAGAGTTACTTCCCCCCCAAGTTAGCACAAAACATGTCAGCTTCATGGTTAAGGAGGAAAAGATGTCTTGTTGGGATTAAATGTAAATTAAGGAGTTCCTACAATGGTGTGAAGAGCCAGAGTTTCTCATGGCATGAAGTGTAACCCTCTCCCTCTTTTCTACTGCTGAATGGTTGGTCAGCCATTCAAGAGTCTCACTGAACCCTCCGCCCCTTGCCTTCTGATCTTTAGGGACTGGCAAGAGTCAAAAAGCTACCACAGACCCTCTCTAATTCAAACTTCTTTACTAATTTCATCAGCTGTGCTTTTGGTTTTAATTTATCAACAGCACACTCGCAAGTGATGTAATATAGTTATTGTGACATCTACGTAACAAAGGGCCTTGCAATGTACCTGCTATTGTCCTGAGAGATGAGAAGAATCTGCTGTGTGTATGCATATTTTATATAGCTGGTGCGACACCGGGTTATCCCAGGAGGCCCGGGTCACAGGAAGTTCTACTGTATTAGAAATATAGCCCTTACATGAGATAGCTGCTCACTGTCTCGTTTCAGGTCAGATGTGGTAACACCGGGAGACTAAAAGGTGTTTCAACGCACTTAAGACGGAGCGTCAATATGTGTGCAAGCTAGGGCCTATCCTGCCTTTTGCATCATCAACAAAATTGTCAGTTGAGTTCCAACTGCAGAGCCTCTGTTAACAATGACAACAGAAGAGACAGAAAGAACCAAGAGGAGATGGTGACCCCAGATCTTTGGTGAAGTCAGACTAAAGGTGGCATGCCCAGGGTGTCTTTAGATTGCCCAATTTCTAACTGCAACTGTACTTTAAAGGGGATAAACAGGAGTCACCCAACTTATCTACGTATTTTACAGTCTGACGGCATGTAAGCACCTCACAAAAGTTAAAGAATTTGTCCTTACAGCCCTCCCACCAGGCATGCAAGTATTTCCATTTTACAGACAAAGAGCGAGAGAGAGGTGAAGTGACTTGCCAGCGATGCAGAGAGTCTGTGACAGAGCCAGGATTGAATTTTGGCTTCCTGTAGCAGTGTTAGCTACATGCCACATTCCCTCTTCTCTGCACATTTTTATAACACAAGTCTTGAGCATGTCACACCACAACGATCACAACAGGTATGCAGTGCAAAAGAAGGCATTGCTTGAAATGCTTTCAGACACCCTTCTGACCTCAGTACCAGCAAAACCTTACTTCACCCTATCCCAACAGCCAATTATGCACAATGTCAAAGGAGTGAATCAAAGAAGGAAAACGAGACAGTATTAAACTTACAGCTGTTGTACTTGCGGATTGTTCATTAGGTTAGATGCCTATTTAAAAAGAAAAAGATGACATCCTATTTAGTCAGAAGAACCCGCGTGGATATACAGATATCATGCCATTCAATTCTACAAAGCGAAGGCAGAAACACTAAGCTATGTTAACAGGAAGAGTAGGGTGCAGAGAAACAAGACGTAGAACAAGGAGCTCCTATCATGCCCTCATATCTCACACTGAAAAGCCTGTAAGAGGTAACTGACTCTATAGCTTTAATTCAGTCTCCTCAAAGCAATCTTTAATGAATGAAATAAAAACATATCTGCCAATGAATTCCCAAAGTCATGTATTGATACATTTCATTCCATACATCCAAATACACAGACAAGATGCAAACCAGCTGTGATCTAATGAGTGTAAATTTACCATACTCATGAAGCCTGGGTTATTCAGTAATCCAGCTAAATCAAACCCCCCTGTGCCTCCAGTCTGCAAGAACAAAACAAAATAGACATTTAAACAGACACACACGATGACAAACTGCCTCCAATGCGGCTAACAGCACACTGCAAAGAGCCTATGGACATGTCTCTAAACAGAACATTGCTCTAGCTAGGCATCGTTCTTACACAGATTGTGGGTTGAACCCAAACCATGATAAAGTTAAGAGTGCCAGGTACTTAAGGTCTTCATTTATACTCCTGCCATAAGGGTAAGACACAGGGTCTGATTCTCATTTACATGAAGGCTCAGAATAAAGGGGCCTTAGTGGAAATGAGAATCAGTCAAGCACTAAATATTCTGGCCTTAAAACTGTGCGCGATCATGGATATTTTTCCCTTGTAAGTCTGTCCCTTTTTAAAAGGCAATCAAGATAAGAAAACACACGTCATCAGTTCTTATTGGTAGGAAGGAAGGAGTTCTTTGAACACAAAGAATTGCATAAGTGCAATGGAAGAATAAATACTGTTTAGGTCAGCAAAACTTAATTTTAGTTTCATTCTCTGTATGCATTTTCCAGATAAGACCAATGCAGCTGTGTTTGGGTTCACAGCACGGCAGGGAAGTTTTTCTAACTGAATTTTAATTGTGCTATTTGTGGTAGGATCTATAAAGTGCCCTTCCCTCTACACCACCCAACAAACAACGATCACTTTATGCATTACACCTATATTCCAGACTTAATCCAAATTAACACGGTCCCTGTCAGACAGTGAAAGAGATTAATATAACAGTTAGAGCGGATCAGTATCACTTCAAAAGTAGTGCAATGAAGAAGTTTCTTTTTTCTCCCCGCCTCCACAGCATAATTATTGGATTTTCCCTCAAAGAGGTGGTGAAAGAACTTACTGGACTGGGAGTTTCTTTCATTTTCTGTTCAGCTATTTTAAGGTTTGATTTATATGTTTCATTGTCCGGATCCAGCTCCAGAGCTTTTTTGTAGTAAATGACAGCATCTGTATGTTTGTTTAAACTGGAGAGGGCTAAGCTATTAAGAGAGAAAACAGAACGAAGGACTGTTATAGAAGGTCACATTATCAACTGGTGCATTTTTCAAAGACCCACAGATCTTTAAGCACTGGATATTCCCCATTTAGGCAGAACACCATTATCGCAGGCCTTGCCATTCATTTTAAAGTTAATGCTTCTATTAAAAAAAAGCCATTCTCAGTACCTACCCCATTCTGCCATAAGCTTTGCTGTAGTTCGGATCAATGCCTATAGCTCTTTCACAGTCTCTGACTGCTCCAGCATAGTTTCCTAGTTTACTGTAAGCAGCAGCCCTGGAGAGAATGGAGAAAGAGATGCAGAGAAAGTTTACTGGGCCTGAATACATGCATCCAAGGAAAAATTTAAACTTAACTTCAGCTCAGATTCTAACTTGGGTAACAACCTACAGGTAAGCAAACCCTGTACTTTCAGGCAAGTACACTAGCCTCAATTTTCTGTCTCAAAGTTATCGTGGCTCAACCCATACGCCTTCTCAGAGGTGGCTGATGAATGAAATTGTGTCTACTAGTTAATAGATCTGTTCAAATTGGAATTTTTCAAGATGGAAGTTGATTTCTTAGTACTAGATATCACAGCTCTATACCTGGATTTCTCAGGTCAGAATCACATTTATGCTTCCCCCATGCTCTTTTCCCTCTCCTGCCCCCTCCCACCCCGAGGCAAAAACAGGGCTTAAAAAGATAAATATAACAAAATGTGTGTAGGCCGGAGGTATGGGTGAGCAACTTCTACTGAAGGTGCTCAGCATCTCATAGGTCCAAGCCCTCAATGATCAGGCAAGATCAGGAGAGGGAGCCAGCTGAAACTTATGAAATCATATTTCAAAGAGTGGGATGTGTATTAAGGCATGTGCTAATACATGAGCAAATAGGTTCTTTGAATGGCCATTTGTGTACCGGCAAATATGGTAACAGTAAGCCAAGTGGCGCACAGATCTGAGTCACAGTCTGTTTAAGCAAATGGGTGTCTTTCCATTGATTTCAACGGATTTTAGATCCGCCCTATAGTTTTCTTGCATTCTGTGCACAAATGTCGAACAGATAACTGTCAAATTCTTTGAAACCCAAGCCTTCCATCCTCAACCTCTGAAAATCAGATCTCGTTTTGCAGCTTTGTCCATTATCAACACAATCTTTTCAAATCTGTGCTGTCTGCCTCAGTTAGAAAGGGCTATTCAAGTAGAGCCAGCACTGCTTGGTATCCATATATATCAAGGGCTTAATAGGATAGCAAAATGGACACCAGCCCTACATAGAAATGCTAGTGCCATGAAGCAAGCAGAAGTCAAAGGAAAACAAGTTTAACAGCAGACAAAGGGAGAATAATAAATTAAGAACACGGTCTGAATAAGGCTCACATCAGGAGTCTGACCATGCACGGGCCCCATAAAATGATGAAAAATTAGAAGAGTCAAAACAGAAGAACCTGATTTTAAAAACCTGAAGAGAAAGAGAAATTTCTGTACCTGTTGCAAAAATATACCGCATTTGATGGATTTAATTCAATAGCTTTTGCGTAGAAAGACACAGCACCTTCAAAATTCTCTGCCTTCATTTGTTCATTTCCTAAAAAGAAAAACAAAGGTCTCTGGAACAAGTCCAACAGATGACTGCAATGAAAGACGGGGTGAGAGCCTCTATTTTTCTTGGCCTCTGCTTAGAACTAATGCAAAAAGGAGCACGTAGATATGCTAAAATCTCCACCCCTTAGATCCTTACAAGCAATGGGGAGATCTACTCCGCAAACACCGCAGGTGGGGCTAGTTATGGGATGTGACAGGGCTAACACGCTAACCAAAGCCATTTCAGAAGGGATCGTGCAGGCTCCCTCATCAGCTTCTGCAGGTGTCAGCTGCCACATTTCCATGCAGAGGGTGCTGACTTCAGGTGGCAGAAGAGTTCCTATACATACAATCTGAACAAGCTTCCAGCCCCTTCAGCAGCACTGGGAGACTGGCAAGACAAAGGCATGCTCTTTCTTCTGAGCCTAAAAGCTGGTGATTCACTCACCCAGGTGGAGCATTCTCCAGCTCTCCATGGGGCTACACAGAGATGAACCAGCTCTTAATTCCACCCAACTGTTCCTAATTCCATCATCCTACACAATTCCTCTTCCTTCTTGCTGTATTGGCCTCTGCTGCTGTATACATCATGTAACCTTTCCCCGGTCAATACACCAGCCCAGCAGGTGATTACCTTCAGTCTTAAGTCTCTCAGCTTCAACCAAGTCTTCTTCCGAGGGGGTGACTGGCTCAGAATTTGTTCTGTTGTAATGAGGCTCCTTGTAAAATCAAAAAGAATAAGAAAGCTATGCTTTACCTTCAGCAATGGCCATAAACTAGTGCTCCAATTTCCCTGATGGCATCTCTGGGAGTTAAATGCTTCCAGCTTTTGACTCCTTCAAGGGGTGGCGTAGCTGTGATATTAAGCACAATGGGCAGCTTTCCACTGTTTAAACTGAAATCACAGGTCTATAATAAATTTAATAAATACTTTGCTCTTGTATACTACTTTTCATTAGTAGATCAAAGAAGCCTGTAGGACACAAACCTTTCCTGTAGCAGCTTCGAAAATTTCAGGGAGAGTCTGAGACACAACGAGATCCTGGTCTTCCATGGATATCCCAAAAGCCGTCTCCAGGCATTGGATTGCAACTGGGTGGGAAGGGAGGAGGGCAGTTAATATTCCTTACACCCTCTAAACATCTGTTTGTGTCATTCCCCCCTCCAGTGGGATCTGAATTGATGACGACACCAGAAATATAAATGTATATGGAGCAGATTACTTATGTGGGGCATAGTCTCAAATCTAGCTATGGGGTGTCAGCATGGACCAGGTGAGAGACTCAGAGTTCTAGAGGTTTCATTCCCCGTTCTGCTACCAGGAGTGAGAGAGATCATGGGCAAGTTATTTTGCCTCGATGCCCCTTTCCCCACATGTAAAATAGGGATATTACATACCTGTCAAGGATACTGCAAGGATAAATGTTAACTAAAGCGTTTAGGGAGAGGCCTTTCAATGAAAGGAGCTACGGAAGCAAAAGTTTTACAAAATATAATTTAGAGAGGTGGTTATTTTAACGTAACTCTGTATCTATGCCTCTTGACACTGGAGTTGCTCCCAAAACTTTCCAAACAGAGTGAACCTCTCAATCATCCTAGAAAGAGCGTTAATCTACCTATCTCCTATCAAGTAAGGAAACTGAGGCACAGCAACGTGACTTGCCCAAGGTCACACAGCCAGAGGCAAGAACAGATCCCCAGTCTCCCTATGCTATGCTTTAACCACTAGATTGTCAATAAGAGGAGAAATGTAAAATTGCAAGAAAAATCCCTCTTAGAAATTAAGAGAACTGCAAAGTTTACAGGGTACGTGAACACATAAAGGAGCTGAAATTACGTAAGCAAAACATTTCTATCTAAGTACTTGTACAGCTCCAAGGCCTTGCTCTGCAACGCCCTCAAAAACATTAATAAATTTGTCCTGGAAAGAATTATCACAGGTTTATGGTGAAGCAAAGAAAGATTTAGTAATTTGCCCAAGATCACCAAGGGAATCTGTGACAGGGCTGAAAATTAAACCCAAATCTTCCGGATCCCAGTCCAGTGCCTCAGCCACAAAAGGCTACATTAAGTTTAATACCATGTAGATTAGAGCATCCACAACCTCATGTGCAAGCCATCAGATGTTGAGCACTCTGCGGTTCCTAAGTGATCAGAAGACTGCAGCCAATGGTAATCACTAGGGGCCAAATCCAGACCGCCAAACACTTTTGAACAGACTCTGAAATCTCTCAACTTATTATCCATTTTGTTATTTTATTATTTTCTCTGGAGCCTGGATCTTGACAAAAAATAACTTACTACCCCTGACTGCAGCAGTCTCTTAGGCTACAGTGGCAAGGAAGTGCTTGAATGAATGTTCTCACTGATGCAGGCACATTACCTTACGTGTTGGGGTTTTCCAACACACTTATTAGAGCCGTGCAAACCTTGGTTCTAAAGACAGAGTTTCTAGAACGAGTCACAAAGGCAACCACCCTGTAGTCTCAGGGATAAAAATATCCAACACAGCCCACGGATGGCAAACAAGATCTACACTCCTGCAAGCACAAGTCGCATGCGACGTGCTGAATTATCATTTGCATTTTTTTCCTTTAAGGTCAAAGCAGGGGATTATTTTCTCCTGACTAGCTCTTTGTGCTTTTTGCTGTAGCCTCTGGTGAATGCACTGGAAATATCAGAGATACAAAACAAAATGGGCAACTATTCTAACACTGGTTGGTGCCCCTGTCTTTCACATAGTTACTTACCAATGTTCCCAGCACTGAGACAAGAATGGTGCACTAAGGACGCGCTGGAAGCAGAGCCCCCATACTTTGTATTTTTATAGCTATACCTCCTGGCTCTTGAAACAATTTTTCCATGCTTTGGGCAACCCACTCTACTTCTCATTTGCCTATGAAGACCACTCCATTTCCTGGTTTTGGCTGCACACTCTTGTTCAATTATCCTTTGTGTTGCATTTGGGTGGAGAGCCATATACTCCCATCGCTGGCACAGCTCTCCCATAGGGTCTGTAATACTCAGGAGTCCTCTACAGGGAAGGTTCTTAACAGTGGGGTTGGAAAGCTTCCAACAAGCGTAGGCATTCGTTTTCAGGGCTGCCTTGTACTGTCAGATGCTCCTTGATCTCTCAGTCTTGCACAGCTTTTAGAGACTTGTCGACACAGTGGGATAATGCACACCCTGGGGTGTGATTTCTAAAGTGCACTAATTGCTCGTGTACACCCTGCTGGTGAGCATTAGACTAAAGCACACTAGGAACCATTCAGTGCATACCTGCAGGTTCTACACAGGCCTATTAATGCACAACACCTTAGCGTGCTTTAGAAATCACAACATAGAAAAGCCCTTTTCTAAGACCCAACGTGGCAAGTCTGCCAACAGGAAAGTTGATCTCTTATCTGGCTGCTTAACATTTTGGATGCCTTCTCACCAAGAGTTTATGAAGGACAAGATTTCGTTTCAACAATCAGGAAGGCTTTGATACTACCGTACCACAAGAACTGCACAGCTGAGTGGGAGGCGGGTAGAACAGACTGATCATCTCAGTTTTCCCAAGAGCCATGGTATAGAGGTCAAGCAACATCTGCTCTGGGAAGGACACCCAGCCACTTACCTTCCAAGCTCTCCTGGGCATCAGGAGAGAGACCCCCATTCTGTAACTGGTCGTGTAGGAACTGGATGATGGAGTAAGCAAGGCGCTTCTTGTCAGCCATTTCGTGTCCCTGCAAGAACTTTTTGCTCTGATTTCTCTTAATAAAAAATCTGCAGGAAGAAAAAGATAGTGCAAATTAACAAACAACAGGGCTAATAGTGAGGTTCTATTAAGATAAATACAGCCATCCAAATACAGAGGGGAAGGATGGCCCACTGGTTCAAGTGCTCACCTTCAATTCACAGCTTGGCCACAGACTCCCCGTGTGAGCCTGGGCAAGTCACTTACTCTCTGAGCCTCAGTTTCCTATCTGTGAAATGGGGCTAACAACAATGCCCTGCCTCATTGTGTTGCTGCAAGGTAAACAATAACTTTTATGAGGAGCTCAGATACTACAGTGATGTGGACCATGGAAACACTTTTGACAGACAGATGACATTTAGCACATTTCACCAGATGGGGAAACTGAGCCCATGAAGCAAAATGATTTGTCCAACATTAATATTAGATCTTGTGGAAAGAATTCAGGGATACCCAGCTGCCAGTCCTGTGCATAGGCCACTAGTGCATGCTTTCTACCATGCTCTGGGTATTTTTAGCTCCCATGCAATCTGACCAGGTTAACAATAAAAGAAATAGGTCACAGTTAGAAGTTCTGAACAGGGCAGCAGAGGAGAGGATAGAGATTCACTTTAACTTTGCAGAGACTAAATTTAAATAAATGAGACACCTCAGCAAATTAATAACTCACCTGGCAAGCAATCATAATAATCACAAATCAGAGCTCAGTGGGACAAGTTATTGCTGCTGATCCCAAAAAATGGGAGGGAAATCACAACCATCAAAGACAACTAACGCAACTGGTGTAGCACAAGGATCAGTTTGACCATAAGGCAATAACGTCCCAATGGACATTAAAAAGGTTCCACAAGTCACCTGCCACCACATGGAGCAGAGGTCATTTGCATGGTCGCTAATATAATATTAATAGAGTTATTCTACTGCTGCATGCGTGATTTTAGTGTTTGTGAACCCTCAGGACTGAAGCCCTCTATGCACAAAACAGACATAGCATGTGTGCTGGCTAGACTAACTTTCTCATATACCCACAGCCAATGATCCTTAACTCCTACCTAGTTTAATTAGAAACCAATATCACCCCTTATAATTGATTAAGTTATTCAATCAGCAAGATACACTCACACAGACAAGCTTTACCTGCTCCTCAGCGCAGAGAAACTAATCGGTCTCGCACTGAACGGAATTAAATGAAATGATTTCTCTAGACATAGAATATATGGACTATTGTATAAATCCAGGCATCAGTAGGGCTCATTTATGGGGAGGAAAAAGTTGCTATTCTTCCTCCAACTTAGAACAATGCATTCTGGGGCAGAAACCCATGATGTGTACAAAAGTCACCCAACATGGCACCAGATCGAAACGTATTTCAAGTCTTATGTTGAAAGGGTCTTTGTGAGGACGTACAGGTGCTTTGGGGTCAGAATAACACTGCCACCAGAAAG
The DNA here is from genome assembly GCA_007922175.1 of Pelusios castaneus. Classification (NCBI taxonomy): domain Eukaryota; kingdom Metazoa; phylum Chordata; order Testudines; family Pelomedusidae; genus Pelusios; species Pelusios castaneus. The sequence continues at coordinate 3,096,275 of ML685800.1, forward strand.
ACACCATTATTTTTGTGCCTGCCAGATAGAAACTACTGAAAATGATTAAATTCTCCTCTACCAAGCAAAGAAAAACACACAGATCTCAATCAAAATTTTCAGTGTCATTACCTATCAATTCTTCATGGACAGTTCAGGTGAGTAAATATTAACCCACAACTTTTCCTCCTTCCTGAAATTTGGGGCCAGTCTAATAAGTCAGATGGCATGTAAGATCATTTCACAGAACTAATCTTCCATAAATTTAGCAATTCCATATGTTCTGTGTGAGTGCATGCATATGTGCGTGGGGGGGGGACAGTTCTCCCCAGCCCCCCCAGAGGCCATATAGTCAGCTTATTTCTCTCTCTTTCCTTGAGACCTTTGTACTCTTAAAATTTTCCATGAAAAATATCTTTTATTATAATTACACAGAATTTACCAAACATTCCAGCCTTCAGGAACCTTTCAAATTCTACCATCACAGCCACCTCCCCCCAGTTAAAGCAGTGCATGGATGCTAACTACTTCAGAGGCAGTGATGATGTGCAACACAGTTCAGAGCTCCCATGTTTGCTTTCACTTTCAAAGCAGCAGACCCAGCTGTCCCTGTTATTCAAACTCTACCCAAAGAAAGGGACAGGCCCCCAAATCCCTTTCTGAACCAGCTGCTCTTCAAAACAAGCAGATATCCCATGGCACTGCAGTTTCAATAACCCAGACACCCCACATCCTGCCCCCAGTTGGCCTTCCTCCCCACAGGCTACCTGCAGCTGGCCTGTTCCTCCAGCTCCCTCCCCTCCCCCAGCCTGCTCGCTCCCCCCCATGCCCCACCCCCCCCAGGTCCCAACCACCCGAGAAGGGGGCAGCGCCCAGGTCCCCCGCTACTGACCAAGCAGCTCCTGGCTCCCCTCCTCACCCCCGCCGCCGCCACAGTCGAGGGCACACACTGCGCAAGCGCGCGAAGCCTCCTCCCCGGCCCCCCCCCTTCCTTTCCAAGCGCGCAGGCGCCAAAGCTTCTCAGGCTCCTCTCTTCAGCCCGGCCGCTCCGCCGCCAGCTACCACGCATGCGTACGAACGCGGGTCCCGTCAGCTCCAGCTGGTGAGCATGCGCAACGAGGGTCTCCAACCCCACGGGGCTCACAAGGAAGCAGAAAGTGACGCCAAACCGGAAGTTCTCGGAGGCGCTGAACAACCAATGCATTGTGGGACGGCGCGTGGCTCCTGTGCTGCCTCTCTGCCCGCCAGAAACCATAGAGATGGAGCACTCAAGTCACACCTAGCCCCGCCCCTCCCTGATCTGCAATGCTCTGGCAAGGGAAGGGTGGAGGGAAATGGTGCAAGGCTGCCCCAGAGAGCCACAAGGGACCAATGGGATCCTCTAGTCTGACCCCCTGCGTAATGTGGGGCCTAGAGCCTCCCACAGCTTGCAATAACCCCACCAGGGAGCTACTGCAGGCCCAAATCAGGGATTAAAGGATCCAAAGCATGGAGACTCCACTAGGAAGTGACCCCCCGTGCCCCACATTGGAGAGGAAGGCAACAGGATAGACACTAAAGACCAAAAATACAGTCTTGCCCCCCATAAATTCATGGTATGCCCACATCCTGAATACTGCGTGCAGGTCTGAGCGCCTGTCTCAAACAAACAAGGAGTCCTGGGGCTCTTTTAAAGACTAACACATTTATTTGTTGCATGAGCTTCCGTTGGAGAAAATCCCACTTTGTCAGACCCTTGAAGATGGGGAACTGTAGGGGGATTTTCTCTCACGAAAGCTCATGTGATAAATAAATGTGTCAGTCTTTAAAAGGGCCATCAGACTCCTTGTTTGTTTTGCTGAGCTAGACTAACACGGCTCCCCCTTTGGAACTATCTCAAATATAGGTACAGATCAGAACTGGGAAAGGTGCAGAGAGGGGCAACTAAAATGAGGAGGGGTAGTGAACAGCTGCCCTGTGGAAAGAGTAATATGTGTGGGATTTTTCAGCGTGGAAAAGAGATGACTAAGCGAGGATATGACAGTTCTATAAAATCGTGACAGGTGTGGAGGAAAAAAAATGTTATTTGTGTGTCATAGCACAAGAACGGGGGCATCGCCAAATGAAATTAATAGGCAGCAGGTTTAAAACAAAGACAAGGAAGTATTTCTTAACGCACAGTCAACCTATGGAACTCCTTGGCAGAGGATGTTGTGATGGCCAAGACTGTAACAGAGTTCAAAAGAGAGCTAGATAAATTCATGGAAGACAGGTCCATCAACAGCTGTTAGTCAGCAATTGCTTTGCCAGAGGTTAGGAATGGCTGACGCAATGGTTCAGGATGATTATCTGTTCTGTTTATAATCTCTGAAGCACCTGGCATCGGCCGCTGTCGGAAGACAGGATACCGGGCTAGATGGATCATTGGTATGACTCAGTATGGCCATTCCAGTGTGACCATTCCAGTGTTCTTCCAGGCTCTGCCCCATCCTGTCCCATGCCCCTGATTCCAACCCCTACTCCAGGTCCTGCCCCAACCCCAAATCCTGTGTCCCCACTCCAGGCCCTGAGCTCCCCAGTCCCCATTGCCATCTCATGGTCCCTAACCTTATTCACCTTGTCTCATGTAAAGCACACCCCGGCCGCCCGCCCGCGCTCTTAGCACTGGTCCCCCACAGGCACCACCCCAGGATAATGCTGAAGGGCTGCCCTGGCTCCCAGCTGCCTGCTTTATGCAGTGCCCCATGGGGGCCATCAGGCCCCTGGCTGGCAGAGGGAAGGGGAGGAAGCACTGCCCATCCCTGCAGGCCAAGCCACTCCAGTCTCCTCCCCCATCCCGCCCCTCTCTCCTCCCCTCCCGCTTGGCTAAATGCCCTAGTCCTCCACACTCCCAGAATCCTCTGCAGTCTGACTCTGCCTGCTCCTCCTCCAGCTCTGCCAGTGTGGTCCAGGGTGCAGGACTCCCCACCAGGATTGGAGCCGTCTCGGCAGCAGGATCAGGCCCTTTCCCGCACGCCATGGCTCCCCCCACCGGTACCCCCCAGCTGGGAGGGGCAGGGCAGCGTGGGGAGGCGGGAGGGAGGGAGATGGTGAAATGGATGGGGGGCACTAGGAGGGTAGGGAAACTTGGGGGATAACATGGGCAGGGGGCAGGTGGGGGGCTGGGAATGGAAGTGCGGTCGGGGAGGAGATGTGGAGGTGGGGGATGGGTAGATAGATGGGAGGATAAAGCATGGAGTTGGGGAGCAGGGTGGGAGGCGTGGCGGGAGGGGTGGTATAGGATGGAGGAAATTGAAGGGGATAGAATGGGGGGGGGGTGTCTTGGGTGACCAGGTAACCCTGAAAGACCAGGTTGTGGGGGGAGGATGGACAAGAAAAAGCCCTGAAAATGGGGACTGTCCCTGAAATTGGGACATCTGGTCACCTTAGGGGGAGCAGGAAGCTAAGTGTTGGGTGGTGGGGGAGGCAGTGCCATGGGCTGGGAGCAGGGCACATGGCTGGGGAAGTTGGAGGCAGGGGAAGAGGTGGGACAGGATGGGAAGAGGTGAGGCAGGTTCAGCTGGGTTTGGATGAGGGTGGCTTGTTGGTGCTCACTGGGAGTTGCTGAGCCCAGCTAGGTGAGGTCGGGAACACCTGTTATTGACCAGCTTTTGTGGAATAAAAGATCTCACCTCACTTGCCTGGTCGCAGCCCTACCTGCAAACCGAGCTGTAAACTGGAAAGTTTCCAAGCAGCTTGCTCGCTCTCTTTTCACCTCTCGGTTTAATCTGGGTGTCCGCTCCCGACAGTCTGACTCTTTTTTTAATTTCCCCTGCAAGCTAGGAGAGGCTCAGACTTGCCGTGGGCGGGCAGGTGCTGTGGAGTTATTCTCAGTGGTGGCCCTAGGTGGCAGATGTGCATCTGGGTCTGCTGAAACGACTTGCTTCCTCACTATGGCATTTACATTAAGGTCATCTCGCCCTCCGCCACTGCATCTGTTGCCAGTTCTTTGTTACTTTCCCCCAAAACCAGAGTTTCAAGGCTCCTCCGCAGGTCTGGGCCAGCAGCCCTGCAATAACAAACCTGCATGTATTTGGAAAGGACTATGGATTATGGATTTTTCTCGCATTACATCAAGTGAATTGACCTCCCCCTCCTCTATGTGCTGTTCCCCAGTGTTTTGAATCCTAACACCTATTTTGATTTGCTGTTACAACCTGACCTGATGCTATGTCATACACTCCCCTGCATTTTATTTCCTCCCACTCTGTAACTTTCCTATCTTCAAAGCGTCTGACGAAGTGGGATTTTCTCCCACGAAAGCTCATGCGATTAATAAATCTGTTAGTCTTTAAAAGTGCCACAAGACTCTGTTGTCTTTCTGCATGTATTGAGGAGGAGGGGTAATTAAGGAATCGAGTTTCAGTGAGGGTACGTAAAAAATTGACTAGAAATTGTTGTTTGCTTCAAACAGACTGGGTGAGTGTCCGTGGCATTTGTCATACCTGTCTTTTGAGTCCCTTCCTTATTAAACTGCACGTGGGTTCTCCACACTCTTCTAGGGCAATATCTGATGTGGAATCTCTTTCCTACCTATTCAGGTAACGTTGTAGACAGCCAGTCCCACAGACTCCCAGCCAACCGACTAAGATGGGACCTGACAGCAGAGCAAATAGGAAACATGACCATGGAGCTCCTGGAGAGGACCAAGCAGGTGTATGACCGGGTGGGCTCCCAGGAGCAGGGGGAGGTCTGCTATGAAAATACCCTCAAGGCTCTGGCTGATGTGGAGGTGGAGTACACAGGTATGTGGACAAACAGGATTTGTCTCTTTTCTGGAAACCTTCATAGCTCTGGTTAGGAGCTGAGTAGTTTTTAAGTCTTGTGCAACTCTGGTCTGTAGTATCATTAATTTTTCCTTGCATAACTCCACCAGCTTCTCTCTTACATTTTCTCCGATTAGTGTTTACTCACTAGGGTATAAGTCAGAGGAGTGGGGGGAAACTGGGTGGGAAACAGACAGACTATTAGGAAAAATCTGCTGGATGGTGAGTTTAGCAGTGGGAGGATTTCCTAGAGGAGCTCCTGGAAGCCCCATGAGTTGTGATTTTTAAAAGCAGCACATAGGACTTTGAGTTGCCTATGTGAACCCGTGCTAGAAAATGTGCGGTAGGAAGCATTGGCAGAGAGATGTCACTGTGTGACCAGACAGGGCTTTTCCATCTCTAACTTCTATGATCCAATGAGGGATGAGCACAGGTGTGTCTGAGCTCCTCTCTCTATTCAAACAATGTATTTCTTTTTAGAACTACAGCTAAAATGCTCTGAAATAATAACTCCATGTGTGTAAATGAAGCTGGCCTCAGGGTAACACCTGTTTATTCTCTGGTGGATAAATCATACAGCTTCCCCCACTTGCAATATCTTTTCCCCAGTCTGACCACTAGTGGTGCAAGAGGAATGTCTGAAATAAAATAAGTTTGCATCCTTTTTCTCCTCTGATTTAAAAAAAAAAAAAAAAAAAGGGGTGGCAAGGGTGGGAGGGTTATTCCTTATGAAGCAGAGATGGATTTAACATCTGCAGACCTGTCAGCCCTTTCCTGGCACACTCTAGCACCCCAGTTCTTTGCTGGGTGGAGAATTTCCATGGTGGATCTGTGTGGAGAGCAGCACCTTGCTGTGGGGTTTTGTTGTTCAGGGCTGTGTGGAAGTGGTGGCAAGGTGGCTCCTTGCTTTTGCATTAACAAACAGCTGGCTCTGGAACAGGAGACACAGAGACCTCAAGGCCTGGATTATCAAACTCGCTGCTAGAAGGGGCTACTCCAGGTCAGGCGTGGGGCACAATGCTGGAAGTAGCTTGCCTTGTCCCCGCCTAGGCTACGTGTAAGGTTCCAGACTGTGAAACTGGCACCTACTTCATACGCTGGCCCTGTCACACTCCAGCACACCCGTGGGTTGTGAGGACGGGGCCTCTGCCCCGGCTACAGACCAATCTCCTGGCTTTGTCGTTTCAGTTCAGAGGAACATGCTGGACTTCCCTCAGCACGTCTCTCCTTTCAAAGATATCCGCACGGCCAGCACGGAGGCTGACAAAAAGCTCTCGGAGTTTGATGTGGAGATGAGCATGCGGCAGGATGTGTACCAGAGGATCGTCTGGCTGCAGGTTCAATGGGGTAGAGGGGATATTCTGAGTGGCTCAGAGTGTCGAGAAGACAGTGGGCCGAGCATCCCAACAGGGCGTGCACAGGGACCTTCCTGGAAATTCAGTGTGTCTGTCCAAGGCCGGTTTAGAGCTAAATTACAGAAGGAGGGCAATATTGCTGCGCTCTAGTCTCAGCTCTGACTCACACGGTCAGAGCAAGTCATGTCCCTTCATTGTGCCTCAGTTTCCCCATCTTTTAAATGGGGATAGTGACATTGACCTTCAGCCCATGGAGGCTGGGGCTGGCTAACAATTTATAATGTGCGTTGAGATCCTCTGGCACTGTGCAGTTGAAGGGCCAAATGTTGGGGACCATTCTCTGGAATCTAATTCTTCTGGGGGTGTGCTCATTTAGGGTCACCAGACATTTAACAATCCAGACGTAGGCCCTACAGAAACTACTTGCTGAGGCTGTGTCGCAGCTGTGGATGAGCAATCCCCATTCCTGGCACCCTCTCCCCTTCAGCTCTGGGCTGTCCTCTCTTTTGTCTGACAGGAGAAGGTGGAAAGTGCTTCCTTGAGGCCTGAAGCGAAGAGGTATCTGGAGAGGCTGCTTAAACTGGGTAAACGAAATGGTCTTCACCTCCCAGAGGAGACGCAGGAGGTGAGATGATCAATGGTGCCATAAATAGCTGTGTAGATGGTTACCTGCGGCCAATGGAGTGTGATCTAGTGGCTAGACCAGAGGATTGTCAGCCAGGACTCCTGAGTTCTGTTCCGGGCTTTCACAGACTCAGGGCAAGTCAGGTGAACTATCAGTTTTTCTTCCCAGACGATGAAGATAACAAGCCCCTATCGTACTGGGGAGCTCATTGTTGTATCCTTTGGGATCCCCAGATGAATAAGGGAGAGGCGCCTAGGCTGGAAAGCAGTCCCCATCCCAAGAACAATAGTAACATGAAGTTTGCATGTGGGGGGACAGAGGTTCTAAAAGGGATTTGAGGGATCTTCGGTGGGGGTTGACACTGGGTTGAAAAGAAGGGGAAATGAAATCACCCAGCGGCTGGACGTATCTTAAACACCCACAGCTCCTTGAGCTGACTGCAGCAGATGGGATCCTGATGTGACGGGCGTGCGCCCACCAGTTGGGATCAGGGATTCCACGTCCCAGGTTGAGATCTGCATCTCTCTGTGTGGCCAGCCCTGTTTGGATAGAAGCCAATAACAAACACTAGGGAACTGTGTGTGCACAAAACTGATGCCACACAGCAAACAGCCTTGCTCGGCCTGATTTATTTTATCTGATTACGTATACTTTTTTAAAAAAAGAAAATCAAAGCCATTAAGAAAAGGCTGAGCCTGCTCTGCATAGACTTCAACAAGAACCTGAACGAAGACACCACCTTCCTGCCTTTCTCCAAGGAGGAACTGGGTAAGAGCGGCTCGGTATTAGAGGAATCAGGCCTCCTGGCGCCTCCGGGAGGATTTTTTTCTCTTGGCACTAAGTCTCCAGCAATGGTTGCCATTTAAACCCAACGACAAAGACCCTTCTGGCTTGGCCACTCCCTGGTTTGCAATGAAGAAGTGCGTTCCCCATGTACTGATTGGGCTGCTGCAGAGTGCATGGCATGGGGAGCTGTGTGGTGAGCTATAGCTGGTCATCAGTGTCCATCTTTTTGTTCCTGTCTCCTCTCCTCCCACAGGAGGGCTCCCCGAGGACTTCCTGAACTCCCTGGAGAAGACAGAGGATGGCAAGCTGAAGGTCACCTTGAAGTACCCTCATTATTTCCCCCTCATGAAGAAATGCTACGTGCCTGAGACCAGGAGGAAAGTGGAGGAGATGTTCAACTCTAGATGCAAAGAAGTAGGTGGATCAAGGTTTGGGGCCAGAACTCCTGAGCGTGCAAATCTATTAGCCTAGAACGCAGCACCGGCTTTCCCCTACACTACAGCCTCCCAGCCAGGCCATTGAAGTGGGGACCAGGCACCAAAGAGGGTTTCCATATGTAGGTCACTGGTGCCAGCTGTGACCCAGAGGCCCTTGGTGTCAGCTGTCCAAGGGCACAGTGGGAGCATCACACCAGCCCAAATCAGTGGCAGGTCACCATCATCTGTGGACTGTTCCGTGGCCCGTGTGAAACGAACATGATGGGCCTCAGGCCAAGGACCCACGCCACCCAATCTGCTGCCCCAATTCTCAGCAGAGAAGCTGAAGGTTCGAATGGATGACGGAGACTGTGACATGGCTGTCAAAGGGGGTGTCCTGACTAGGCGTTAGGGAAGAAAACTCCTTGGGGCACGAGGAGAATAAGTTGCTGCTGCTTTCCCGGCATGGCTGCTCTCTTCTGCCTCGGGCTTTCTGTCTCTGCCTTGCATGGCACTTCCAGCTCCGTGGGCTGAGCCCCCGCTTTGTTCTCCCTTGCAGGAGAACTCCTTGATCCTCAAGGAGCTGGTGGACCTGCGGGCTCAAAAAGCCAGCCTCCTGGGCTTCGACACTCACGCTGATTTTGTGCTGGAAATGAATATGGCTAAAACCAGCCAGACCGTGGCGTCCTTCTTAGGTACCCTCCTGGCTTTGGAAGGGGCAGGGCTGGGTTTTCCTGCACGTCCTATCTCATGCTCCCCTCTCTTTGTCCATCCAGACGAGCTGGCTCAGAAACTGAAGCCCCTAGGGGAGACGGAACGGGCCGTGATCTTGGACCTGAAGAGGAAAGAATGCGAGAAGAGGGACTTGGCGTTCGATGCCCGCATCAACGCCTGGGACATGCGCTACTACATGAACCAGGTGGAGGAGACCAAGTACAGCGTGGACCAGAACCTGCTGAAGGAATATTTCCCCATGCAGGTGGTCACCGCTGGCCTGCTAGACATCTACCAGGAGTTGCTGGGGCTGAGTTTCCAGCTGGAGGAGCACGCCCAGGTGTGGTACGAGGATGTCCAGCTCTACACGGTGAGGGACATCGCCTCAGGCAAGACCATCGGGAAATTCTACCTGGATTTATACCCCCGGTGAGTGATGGGCCGATTGGGCTGGGCATCCCGCCACACAGGTAACCCTCCCATGCTCCCTTTGGAGGGATGAGAGTCTGCCTGCAGGACAATTACGGGGTCTGGGCTCCTTCCCAGTGGGAATAGGAAACCTATGGCTAGTCGGGCAGGGTGTGTCGCTGCGCCTGAGGTGGGAGGTGTGTTTGTGGCTCTCTCTGGCCCGTCCATGGCCCATAGCATTGGCTTTAGCCCTGGCTACAAGGCGAGGCCGCCTGGTGCCAAGCGGGCATCTTACCAACACCCAGCAGCTTTGACGAAGTGGGATTTTTCTCCCACGAAAGCTCATGCGATAAATAAATCTGTTAGTCTTTAAAAGTGCCCCAAGACTCTGTTGTCTTTCTACAATAGACTAACACGGCTACCCCTTTGGAATTTGCTCTGGGGTATGTTCCTTGTCTGACATCGCCCGGCAGCATTCTCCCCGTCCTGCTGACCGGCAGTGACAGAGGCCAGGGAAGCGCTGACTCTCGCATCCCTCCAGCCTGCCTCTTCTATCTGGGGCGAGCCTGGCCACTTCCTCCCTCCCGCCAAAGCAGCTTGACAAACCCGGGGTGATCAGTCACTCTACGTAAGACGGCAACTGGCGGGGCTAGTTAGTGTGAGAGTGGCCGTGTCCTCCAGCGGGGCCCATCTCCTGCTCCTGCAGAGGGATTGACTCAGCCCCATACCATGACCCGAATGGAGAAGGAACAGGCCCGTAGCTGGTCCAGCCGATCCCAGTCACACAGCTGTGGGTGGATCTGTCGGCGCATCCCTCTGACTACCTTCTGCACCTCCCCAGGGAAGGGAAATATGGGCACGCGGCCTGCTTCGGTCTGCAGCCAGGCTGCCTGTTGCCATGCGGCAGCCAACAGATCTCCATCGCCGCCATGGTGGCCAACTTCACCAAGCCCACGCCGGAGGCACCGTCCCTGCTGCAGCACGACGAAGTGGAGACATATTTCCATGAGTTTGGCCATGTCATGCACCAGCTCTGCTCGCAGGTAAGGCCGGGACGCTGGCTCAGCCTAGCCCCGCAGAACGCCGTAAGGGGAGATGACTGGTGCACTGGCCAGAGCCAGGCGTGCAGACGTCCTCCTGCACAGCTGGGCCGATGCCCCTCCATCCCCGCCCGCATCCCTTGCCCCTACGATCCACGCGACCCAGCTCTGCCGACGATGGCAGCGTGACGCAAACAAATGCTCCAGGGCGAAGGCCGAGAGCAGCAAACTCATCTCTCCTATAACGGAGGAAGTGGTACACTCAAATCTTCCTGCATGCCAAGGCGGCTGATGTGGGCTAACAAAATCAGCCTTCTAGTAGCCAGCTCAGGTGGGCGGAGTTGTTCCCGTGTAGGCGTTCGCTGGAGCAGGGTCGCGTCTGCCCAAGCGGATTGTGTTGTAGCAGGGTACGTGTCTCGTAGGCTGAGTTTGCCATGTTCAGCGGGACCCACGTGGAGCGAGACTTTGTTGAGGCCCCGTCTCAGATGCTGGAGAACTGGGTGTGGGAGAAGGAGCCGCTGGTGCGCATGTCCAAACACTACAAAAATGGTAGCCCCATGCCTGATCAACTGCTGGAGAAACTCATCAAATCCAGGCAGGCAAACACAGGTAAGAGACTCTGCACCCGTGTGCTGGGATTGGCCTCATTGTGGACTCTGCCTTTGTGGGGAGACTTACCCCAGGAGAAGGGAGTGGGGAGGGGAAGCAGATCGGAGTCTCACCCCTCTGCTGTGCCAGGGAGGGAAGGACGGGAGGGTTTGGTGTGGAAGAAATCCACCCATGATCATCGGCAATCACTGTTCGTGGAACAGCTGGGGCAGGAAGGGGTGCAGGTCTGGATTGATGGGAGGGGGGGCTCAGCACTGGAATAGTGTGGAACTGCAGAACAGAATTGGGGGGTCTTGGCAGAGCTGAGTGGGTGGGGAGTCGGCACTCACTGCCGGTCTCTGCTTGCCTTGGCATCCCTGCAGAGGCGCTGCCTGGCTCAGTTTGCCTTCCTTTCCTCTCCCGTACCAGGGCTGTTCAACTTGCGTCAGATTGTCCTGGCAAAGGTGGACCAGGCCCTTCACACCCAGACGAAGGCAGACCCAGTGGAGGAGTACGCCCAGCTGTGCGAGGAGGTGCTGGGCATCCCTGCCACCCCAGGTACCTGCCTGGCGTTGATGGGCAGTCTGGTTCTGCAGGCTTTGGGGCCCTTGTTATGGGGAGAGGAGTTGTGACTGCTCCATACCATTCCCTGGTAAAGCCTGGTCACGTGAAGGTGAAGGAGCTTTTCTTCTTTTCCTGGCCTCCTGCCTCAGCACTTTCCTCAAAATGCATGGTGTTAACTGGATAGAAGATAAGAAAAATGTCTCCCCTGCTCTGCCAAAGCAGGAGGGCTGGTGCCGTAGAAGATTCCTATCCTATAGGCCTATAGAGACAGCATTGCCTAATCCTGCTTCCCTACTCGCTGGGGGCACATTAGCTACATTTTGGGTGGCATTCCTGGGAGTGTGACTCAGGAGAGTGTGCAAAGGCCCCAAGGGGAACAGGGTTCAGCCAATGCCAAGCCTGATGGAAAATCTCCCCCACACCTCCAGATTTTCCCCTGTCATCACAGGCAAGTTGATCCGGTGCCTGGGCTGGTAAATTTCCACATCAGGTTTTTACAGCTGGATCAAGGATGTTTTCCACCCCTCTCCTCACGTAGCTGTCCGTGCGTCTAGCTCCTGCTGCGCTTCTCATCAGCGTGCTGTGTGTCTGTCTGAATTCCCAAGGTACAAACATGCTGGCCACGTTTGGCCACCTGGCGGGAGGCTACGATGCCCAATACTATGGCTACCTCTGGAGCGAAGTGTATTCCATGGACATGTTCTACACACGCTTCAAGCAGGAGGGGATCATGAACAGTAAGGTAACGGCAGCTCCAGCTGGTCCCAGGGCATAGTAGAATATCCACCCGGCTGCACTGGGTGGGGCAAGGAGACCCATGCTGGCTGGGATGAGCCCAGACTGTGGGGAGACAGCACAGGCCACTGTGGGGTGAGAGCTCTCTCCCTCACTGGTCACTCAAGCCCTCCTTTCTCCCACTCCCTCTTTCTCCCACCCCTGGCCTGTCTCTCCTTGCAGGTGGGCCTGGATTACAGAAACTGCATCCTGCGTCCTGGGGGTTCTGTGGATGCAGGTGACATGTTGAGGCGATTCCTGCATCGAGACCCCAAACAGGATGCCTTCCTGGCCAGTAAAGGACTGAAGGTCACTGCCAGCTCGTTGCCTTCAGCCTGCTGAAACCCACCCGGCATCCTGTGAGTAGAACCAGCTTCTTGCTGCTTCCCCTCCCTCCTGAGCCAGAAAGGTTCACAGCACCAGACTCCTCTGTCATCTACACTGCTGGCAGATGGGCGGCCCACTGGATGACTGGAGCCGCTACCTTTCCGCAGAGCGATCGCAGGCAGGGGGGTGGGAGGTGCGATCGGTCACCTTTGGATGTGGAGTGCATGTTTCAAGTAGCCCATGCAAATTGGCTTCAAGCTGGAACTTCGCACCCAGTGTTTCTGCACCAGGGCAAATTTTGGCACAGCTTGGTGGGGGCGAGGGGGGTTCACTGTTTCTGAGGTGGCACCGTGTTTTAAGAGCTGAGACTTTCCCAGCACTCTGCTCGTGCTGTACCTGAAGTTCATGTCACAGCTGATCACAAAACAAATGAAGAGAGAGAACATAAAGGGCAGGGATGAACTGGCTATGTTTCCTCTCCAATGAGCCAGCTGGAAACCTCAGAACAAACACGGCTGCGAGGCCAAGGTGTTAAGAGCCACTGTGTGCCCCCGCACTAACTTAGTAGCCCCTCTTGCCCCCAAAGGAAATAGTCTCTCGCACACCTCCCGCCTCTCTGCTGTGTGTTTTCTTCCTCCAACCCCGGAATTGGTACCTGGCTTGAGGAGACTTGCCTCAGAGCTGCCCACATTTTGTTTGATCAAAGCAAGTGAAATTCCAGCCCTTGTCAGAAGGAGGTGCTGTCCCCTCCTCATCTTCTCGTCCCCGCTTCCCCCCCAATGGGAGAGTATATTCAGAGCTGGAAGGGACCCCACCCTGAAAAGTACCAAGTCCCCTCTTCTAGGCATTTGGTACTTCCCAAACATGGATGCTAACAGCTGCATTGATATCAGAGCACCAGATCTGCAAAGGTTGGTCCCGGGAGCAGGGGGCACAGGCAGATGAAAGCAACCTGGCCTGCGGAGATACATATAGCAGCCGAGTTCCCTGGCTGGGGACCCTTTAATGTCAGGCTGAGCTGGTGAACATCAGCCGGCCCAGAGCCCGGTTTGCAGTGTGGTGGAACCAGTGAGCAACACACCCTCTGCCCGCAGGCACTGCCTAGCACCAGCCAGAGTGTGGAGAGGGCTTTCCAGCGAGTACCGGCATGATGTGCCTCCCTCGCTGTACAGTCGCATCTCACCCTCCTTCCAGCTCTGTCCTCAGGGGCCTCGGCCTCCCTTTGGCCGGGGGTCGCTCCAACCCTTGACTAAAGGCTCTGTTTCAATGGCAGCGGAAGGCTGTGGCCGTGACTCAATCCCTGCACCACTGGGGAAATCCTGATCGCTAGGAGAGATGGCTGCTGTCTTCGCTCATTCAGTGGACTCCCTTTTTAGTCTAGTGTTTTGCTCTGCTGTGTAAAGCCAAGCGGGAATGCTATTCAGTTCCTTCTTGTACAGTTATCCAGCTGGGTCGCACCATCTGCTCTCCCTCTGCTTCTTCCAGGGATGGTAGAAAACCCCATCAGATCTTGGCAAAAACTGTTCTGCCCTCCCCTCTCCTGAAATTTCACACTGGGCCTTTTCTATACTACTTGACCCCCTACTTTTGTGTAGTGTAATTGTAGATGTAAGACAGAGAATCATTGAAAATGTTTATTAGCTTATTAATGTCAGTTACTGCTTCTGGAGGGAGTGTTACAGAAATGCCCTGTGAACTGTCAGGTATCTACTTCTTCTAGCTGATGGCACTTGGAGCGTGGCTTTTAAGGATTATAGCAAAGGGTCAGTTTTGTTACAGGCTTCCCACTAGGGTAAGATTTGATGTAGTGAATCGATTCGTATCAATGCTTTTCTCTGCAGCTGGTAAACAGGGTGAGAAATCAAAAACCCAAATAGCCAACCTTTTAATTTACTGTCTGAAATTGCCCCCCAAACTCTCCTGCCCTGGGCAGGGAAAGGTGAGTGCAGACAGAGAAGGACAGTTTCAAAAGTAGCCACTGAATTTGGACTCCTCCATTTTTATGGATCCAACTTGAGCCTCTCTGAGCTTGATTTTTTTTTTTTTTTTCTTCTTCTGGATGTGTTGATTTCAACTGATGCACATCAAGCCTGAGGTGTTTCTGTTTCAGCCCCCAAACCTTCTGAAAATTTGTACCACTCTTGTAAAAAGAACAACTGGCTTAAAGGCCCCCAGTCCATTTAAAAATCACACTTCTGCCTGACGTTTTGTAACCCCTCAAGTCTCCCTTTAAATAAGTGAAAGATCCCAGGGGAGGAAGAGAATATTTTCACTACATTTTCATTCCTGCCCTGGGCACTTCACAGCGTTTCATGAAACTGACTAAACACTCGGGTGAAACTCTCTTGCCATTGACTTCAATGGCAGATGTCCCTCCAACTCCACAGGGTCCAGGATGTCACCCACTGTTCTCATCCTCTCCAGTCACTTTCCCTTGTTGTGGGTTTTCAGTAAGAGGAGAAACATTTTTTTCTCCATAAAGGAAAATGTATGTGTAAACATTCCCCTGAATTGGCAGAAGCCCAGGGAGCAAGGGTAGACGCTGCAACTGTTTTCTCTTTTTTTAACCAGATTCGATTTCACGTTGTCCTCACGCCTTTCACAACTCCTCATTTCCAGTGTCCCTGCCCCCTGCGGAGCTCAGCCCCAGCCTGGACTCTGAGAAGCAGGATCTGTGTTTATTTGTGTAAAGGAATTGTGGATTTTCCCCTCCAAGCCTGGTTCGCTGTAAATAACCAAGAAGAATCCTAAGGCAGGGAGGGATCAGCAAAAATTGCTCTTAGGTGTAAAGTTTGCGTGTTTTCAGAGATCTGCCTTTTGACCTTGCCTGCCCCCTGCGATCCCATTTCGGATTTTTCCTGTCCGCTGTCCTCACCTAACCAGGGGCTTGGTGCCCCTTGTCTCAGAGTGCTCCCAGTGCTGGTTCGCACACACAGACGTGAATACAGGTCCTCCCTGGGTGACGGGAGGGCGCCATTAATTGTGGACTCTCCTGTCGTCCCTAACAACCCACCTAACTCTTTGGCGATCAAGGCAGGGCCCGCACTGGATTAGCAGCAATCAGCAGGGCTCTGTGGTGCATTGTTAGCTGTACACGTGCACTTCCTTTCACTAGCACGGGAATTCACTCGCGTGCCCAGTGGCAAAGAACAAACCCAGACCTCGCCATGCACCTTGGCACCTTTCCCCTCGACCCCATTTTGCCGGGTGGAGATTTCAGCCTGTTTTCTGTTAACCTCCTCCGAGGGCAGGGGTGTGCACCTGGAGTTTTGTCCCGGTTGCACCCGGCCCCGTTTGTTACCATGGTTGGATTTTAGATGATTCCTAGCACTAATAAAGAGTTTTTGTCAACTGATCGGCTCTCGCTCGCTCTCAGCTGGGGACTCGGCTCCCATCTGACACGCGGCACGTAGGGGAAAGAGAGGAGAAGAACTGGTCTGTTTAGCAGGGTGATGGGGCCGTATAGACACCCCAGAATCTCTAATGGATTTATCTTCCAGCAGGGCTGGGCTGCCCTCCCCTTGCGCACATGGAGGCAGAGAGAAACTGAGCAACTTGGCCAGGGTCACATGGCACCTGTGGTAGATCAAGGAACCAGGGCCTGGGTTCAAGTCCTCTTGTTTCCTCTTTAAATTTGGCGGTTTCTCATCCTTCTCCTGGGCGTTGCATTTGCTTTTAGCAGCCCTGGGCCTGCACTGAGCTAGGCGCTGTACAAACCCAGCCTTATGAGCCAGGCCCTATGTTCCATCGGATGTGGAACAATCAGTGTTTTATTCCACAGGCTGTTTCCTAAGATGGCTCCTCTCTCCCGTCTTGCTGTTCTCCGCTGCTTGGCTCTGTGCGTTTCCAGCCAAGAGAGCAGAGATGCTGGACTCAGAGGATGCAGTCATTTTGAGCATGGATGGCCGGGAAAGAACTTCTCCCCTGCAGAGGGCAGGGAGCAGCCGCTTTCTGTCCCCGCCCCTGATCTGCTTTGCTGCTATTCCTGTTCCCAGCTGTCTGGGCTGCCCTCTGTGCAGGAGTTAGAGATCGGGGCAGTTTAAAGAGGCTGGGCTCTATTTTTGGAGCAGTTTGTGAGGGTGGCTGCTTTGGGGAGAGGATCAAGTTTTCCCCTCTTGGCTGAGACCACAACAGGCCATGCCGTCCCATTGCAGCCGCACGGGGAGTTCTCCGGCCAACGGGCTAGACGAGATGGGTTCCAGAGCTCGCCGCTGTCTGGGCTCGTCTGGCCCAAAATAAGGCTGGCGTAGCCGAGGCTGCCTGGAGCATCACCGTGGCCATCGCTAACCTTTGCACTCCTCTGCTCCTGTCCCCCCCCAGCCCACCTCCCCCGGAACAGCCTATCGCTTTATAAACAGCCCGCGTTCTTGGCAAACACCCGCGTATTGTGTTCAGGCCGGGGGCTGGAGTGGAAGCTCCTGTGAAGTCTGCCAAATAACCGCCCCCTCGGTAGCTGGAGTGGGGCTCTGCTATTTGTACCTCCTGACAGCCCCTATCAGGATCTTCCCTGCCGCACGAGTGCTTGTTCTTAACTCTGGGTGTGTGGGGGGTGACGGTGCCGGAGCTGAGCCACAGCCTAACCTTTTACACCCACTCAGGTCCCTTGGGAAGCTCTTGCACTTGGCCCCTCCTGACCTGTATTGAAACCCAGGAGCACAAAGGAAGGAAATGTAGCTGATTAACTGGGATGCTCCCTCACCCCTGGTGAATCTGGCTCTTGTATGGTCCCTCATGCGCTGCGGCCTTCATCTCTCCAGGGCCCCTGGGCCAGGAATGCTGGTTTCTGGCCACCTACCTGCCTGCAGCCCTTACGTCACCCCCGGAGGGCAGCGTTGTCTGTATTTCTCGTTGGTTTCTGGCTGTTCTAAGCCCTGCGCGCAGAGATTTGCACCCACGCCCTGTGAGTGGCACAGGTGCCGTTTATCCTGCTTCAAAAAGGGTGTCAACCCCAGGGTGAAATCCATGCGGCCTGCTAACAGGGTGTCAGCTGCCCATTGCCTGCCCCACTTGCCCCAGTGGGGAAAGAGCCCAGCCACACAGCACCCTTTCGGCGGCACATCCGTGAGCATGAACACTGTGGTGCCATTCCCTCCACCACCCAGTTGGGTCGTGAGCTCTCCGGTGCAGGCGCTGTGTCTTCCAGCTGGGATGGGACCCAGTTCCGGGGAAGTTGGGGGCCAGCCATGAGCAGTAACAGCCCAGGGCATTTTTGGTTTGCATGGGGGTTGATGCTAACACGTACACGCCCTGCTGCTCCGGGGAGGCCAGACGGGATCCCCTGCAATCTGTCTGTCGGTGGAGAGGGAGTATTGACACATCAGGTGGACGATTAGCCCAGACCGAGTACCAGCCTGGTTTGTCCCGTCTGCTCTTTTAATACATGTCTGCTATGTAAATAGTGGAGCCTGGAATAGCCCGGCCAGGATGCTCGATCAGAGTTCACCATGAGCCTGAGATGCAGGGTTGGAGGGGGATGAACCAGCGACCTCTCTCCCAGCTCCCGGGCTGAGCCAAGGGAAGAGTGCAGCACCTTCCCTGGGTTTTTCTAGCTGATCCCTTCCCGGGAAGGGAGGTGACAGCTGGGGCCTGTGGGGAAATGGAAGCAGAGTGAGGGGAGAAGGTTGTCCCAGCAGTGTGCGAATTGTCAGGGACGAGGGGTCTCTGGGCCCTGCCCTGTGAAACACCAAACTCCCTGGGAAAAGGTACCAGCTCCCTGCACCTGGCGCCTCTGCCTGGGCAGGGCTGTTGCGCAGGGGGCCTGGTATACTGCAGAGGAGACATCCCCCAGTGGTGCATGGGGGGGATCTGTGCCCGCTCAGCCGGGCTGCACAGAACCCAGAGGGCACCAGGCTGAGGGCACGAAGCACCCGGCCAGGACCCCCCCCCCAGAAAAGCCAGCAAAGGGGGTTTCACGTGGCCCTGCAGGAGGCTGGCGGGGAGAACATCCCCCCCCAGAAACATTCCTGCACCGTGGCCATCTGAAAGGGCTCGTCCCTGGGACCTTGTCGCACTTGAGGGGTAATCTCAGAACATGGGGCATGTGAGCCCTGCTCTGCATTCCTGGCAAGGTCACGGCCAGAGGGAGGTGGGGGGACACGCAGAACATCTCCCTGGAGGGCAAGGACTGGGGCCTATCACTCTGCCTGGCTTCCGCCAGCCGCATTCGCTCTGGGCCGGGCGGGGGCAATCGCCCAGGCTCTAACCATTGGATGCTGCCACCTTCCCCACCAGCCAGCTGTGTGCCCAGCGTGCACCCGCCTCTTCTTCACGCAGCCAGCCAGCACTCCAGCAGGATGTTTCCTCAGGGCTGGTTAGTTATTACAACCTCCGGCCCCACAGACTACGGAAGAGCGAGAGGCCTTTGTCCCTGTTGCCCTGCATAGCGAGAGTCCCTATCTCTAGCTCAGGAATTTCCTGTTGTTTTCTCAACTGAGCACATGAGACAGAACATGCACTCAGGCTGGGCAATAGGGCAGCTGGTCGGCTGCAAACTGGGCAGAGGCCACGTCCTGGGCACCAGCCAGAGGCTGCCCTGCGGTCATTAATCATAACCGCTCCTGGATCTTCCCTACATCTGTTCCTCAGTAGTCAAGCGCTGTGCAAAGGGGGGGGGGGTGTCCAGCAGCATGATCTCATTTTACAGAGGGGGAAACTGAGGCACAGGAGGGAATGTGACTTGTCCAAGGCCAGCCAGCAGGCCGGTGTCAGAGCAAGGAATAGCATCCAGGTCTCCAGCACCGCAGCTGAGTGCTCTCTCCACTAGGCCTGCTGGTTGGAGGCAGCGTTTTAGTGTGTGCTGAGCGGCTGGAGTCCCATGTCCCAGCCCTGGGGCTCTCGAAATCAGAGGCGGTGAATGCAGAGCCACGGGAGTTTAATTAAGAACAGTATTTCTGTGACTTCCCCCAGGCTGTGTCTGGTGACCCGCCGAGGCGATCGAGCCTGATCGCTGTGCTGTCTCTGGGCGGGCGTCTGGCTGGGAAGGGGGGGACGTTAGAGTGCTCACAAATGTCTGAGTATCTGCTGCACTTGCAGCCGCTCCCCCAGCCCTAGGCTCCCCCACACAGCTCCATCTCTGCCCCTCGCAGCCCCACTCTCTATTCCCATCCTGCTTTGCCAAGTCCCTCCATGCTGCCCCACAGCACCTCAGTGCCGGGGCACATGCTTGAGAACGCTCCTCTCTTTGCCTCCTCCTCCCACCATCATCACCAAATAGACCCTGCCACGTCCTCAGGCCAGGCCAGCCGAGGGGTGGGCAGCCCCTCTGGGCAGGGCTGGCCCATGCTGCCTCCTTGGGCAGGGAGAAGGGTTCAGGCTCCATGGGGCCTGGAACCAGCCAGACCCCCCGGCCCCCCTCACTTCCCCCTGAGTCCTTCACCTTCCTCCTCTTCCCCTCCAGCTGGCTCCCTCCCGCTCTGCACTCTCCCAGCCTTGGACTCCTGGCTTCTCTTGCCCCCGCAGAGCCATTCACCTCCTTAGCACCTACCCACCCTCCCATCACATAACCTCGGCTTTCAGTGTCCCCCGGCCCCAGCCCAGCAGGCCCTTTCCTGCCCTGCGCTGCCCTGGACCCTGTAAGCAATTGGATGGTGACATCCAGCCATTCTGGGGGGGCCCCTGGGCAGCCTGCACCTGCACCAGCCCCTCCAGCCGTTCCTGGAGGCCAAAATCCCATCCTTGGAGGACGCCAGTGAGTGCAGCTCCTGGGCTGGCACCAGCACCTGGCAAAGCAGCACCGCCAGACTCCAGCAGTTCCAGAGGAGCAAGGACCCACTTCTCCACAGCCCCCCCCCCCACTCCAGCCCTCTGGGGAGCGGGGTTTGATGGTCCCAAGGCAAGCAGGGTCCCGTAATAGCCACGTATGGGGCCCAGGCCACGGCATCACCCCACCTGCCCTGCATCCGTGTCTGTGCCAGCCCTAGCACCGGGCAGGGGGCCCAGTTTCCTGGGGCGGGAGAGGCAGCTACAGGCAGTGGATCATGTCGAGAGCGTAGTGCAGACGCTCCCGCAAGGCCGGCGCACAGCCCTCCGTGGCCAGGATGCCCAGTGGGAAGCTGGCGTGGAGGCGCTGCTGGTCAATGAAGGTCAGCAGGGGCGGCTCAGCGCCAGGGTGGCTCAGAATGATCTTGGTGTGGTTGTGGTAGAAATTGACCTGTGGGGGGAGAGGGGAGGGTGTGTGACCTGAGCCTGGCTCAGGAGTGGGTTAATAGCCCCCCACATACACACTGGGGACCCCAGATGGCCACGCAGCTGGGATCAGACAATGGCATGAGCCCCCTTGGGTTTAACCAGCTCTGGATGTGGGGGAACCCTAGTCCCTCCCTTCCATCCCCTGGCTGCCCTCCCACCTATGCTCCTTGCTCCCAAAGGGCTTCCAGTCCCCAGCTGCCACCAGCAGCCCTACCTCAAGGAGAGGACCCCGGGGCTGTGCGGGCAGGAGCTGGGAGCAAGCAGTGGTGGGGCATAGTCCTCAGCCCCACTGAGGCCTGTCAACCCTGAGTTCTGCAGCCTCCTGCTAGCTCAGCCCTGGACCTGTCTCCATGGGCCAGGCTGTGCCACTCAGCTCCCGGGGATACAGCTGAGGCCATCAAACTCATTTCACTTGTGACGCTGGACCTCCTGTGAAACCTAGGTCTTCGGAGGTGCCCCATTGGGCTGGAGGAGCCAGAGCCTCTCTAGACAGCCTGGGGGAGGCACCATGGGGTGGTGAGGAGTACAGGGAAGGTGCATCAGGGGCGTTACCTGCAACGTCCCGTTGCTGAAGAGCATTAGCAGTGCCCGGTCCGACTTGGCGCAGCGCAGGAGACAGGGGGTGTCCGTGGAGCTGCTGGGACCCGCCGGCTTGTTCCCCCCCTGGCAGCACGAACAGAGTCAATCAGCCAGCTGAGCTGGGGGGCACCGAGTGTGGCTCCCCCTTTTTAACCCCCAAGGGCATGGCCCATGACCCTCTAGCCCCTGCACCAGCCATGGCTGGGCCCCTCCCCTGCGAGCGAGAGCTGCACAAGCCAGTCAGTGCTACCCATGGCACCGTCCCCTGGCTCTCCCCCAGCTACCACTCGCATGTCCTCTACTCCCTGTTGGCAACCCCCCAGCAGCCCCAAGGTCCCCCCAGCCCTGGGGTCTCACCTCCAGTAGCTTCTGTTGCATGTACTGGGAGAAGAAGTGCAGGATGCCCATCTTCGTGGCCAGGGAAGCAGGCACGTCGCTCTGGGGGAAGGACACGGTTTCCCCACGCCACGGGCAGTAGCAGACACGACTGCAGGGAAGGAGCAGGAAGCCATGAAGCTGGAGTGGGGACCTGGAGCTGGAAGGGGGCCAGGCAGAGCCCCAGGAAGGGGACAGCAGCAGGTGTCACGGGTGCCCAGAGACCAGCCAGAGCAGGTGCCCGGCGAGATGGGTGTCTGTGGGATTGAGCAGCGAGCGGGGTGTGGAGGCATGGGCGGGGTGGTGGTGGGTGCCCCAGAGGGAGTGAGGCTGTGTGCAGAGGGGAATGAGTGGCAAGGCAGGAGCTGGGGTCAGAGAGGCGGGTGCCCGAGGAATACATACGGCGGCCGTGGGCACAGGGCCAGGTGGGTGCCATCGGTGAGCAGGGCCCCTGTGGAGCCGTCCGAGAGCAGGTAGCCGAAGCCGTACTTGTTGGAATAATCCACCCACCTGGTGACCCAGAGGATGGGTGGTGCCAGGTGCTGCACAGGATTCTGCTCGGCTGCAGGGAGAGAAGGGGGAAGACTTGAGATCCAGGAGAGAGGTTCCCGCAGGCCCCTGGGGCTGGGTCAGCTGGGGAGAAGCCCAGAGAGAGCAGGTGGGGGCAGCGGACAATCTGAGCAGCCTGTGCCTCCACCCGGCAGACACCCACCCCAACTCTGGAACTGCCAGGCCCAGCCCGGAGTCTCAGCCCCAGAGACCCAGGTTAGGGGGCTCATGGGCTGGACAGTGACCCAGTCAGAGCCTTCATCCACCCAGGGGCCCCACCGTATGCGGCCAGGTTTGCACTGGGGGCCTGGACCCTGGGCTGAGAAAGGCCCAGGGATGATGGAGCTGGGCATGGAGGTGCTTGGGGGGTCTCTGGCACCAGAGTCCCTCTTACCCAGTGGCATGTTCTCCAGGTAGCTCTCCAGCACCTTGGTAACCGACTCCACCACGCCATCCACACTCCAGTCCATGTCTGCTGCAGAGACGGAGTCAGGATCAGAGCTACTTGCACCACACCTGCTGCAGGCCTGGTGGGCTCACCCCTCTGCCCCCTGACTCCCAGCCCTCACTGTTACCCCCCAGTCCCTTGCCAGAGCTGGGGTGAGACCCCTGCCTCCTGCCGCACTGGGGGGGAGGGGGCAAGCAGCCATCCCAGCTCAACAGGGCACCAGCAGCTGGGCTTGGGGGTGCCCAAGGGAGGCAGAGGACCAGAGAGGTGCCTGGTTTGGGGTCTCCCAGGGCCTGATCCTCAGGAGTGGCTCAGCACATGCTGATCCCAGCAGGCAGCAGATGTGTCCAGCCACAAATGTCCCAAATTCCTGGCCCCACAGTGGAAGCTGGTTTAGGAAATGTGGCTTCAAGGCCCTCCTCCACCCAGAGTTATGAGTAAGGTTGCCCCCCTCCAGCTGTCTCTGCTCCCCAAGAGCCAGCCCAAGGAGCCAGTCTCACAGGGTGCCCCCCAAGGGAGCCCAGTGCCCAGCCCTGGGACGCCAGCCTGGCCTGGGGCTCTCTGCTGGCTCCCCCAGGACCCACTTACCACTGGTGCCCGAGTGGCTGGGTTTGAGGGCTCCTGTCATGAGCAGGTGGATGGAGAATCTGCTGGGGGTCACAGGTAGGGGTTCAGCCTGGACGCTTCCTCTTTCCACCTGGCCAGGAGAGGGGGACAGCAGGTTAGTGAGGGGAGAACTGGGGCTGCAGGATCCCCAGGCTCTTCCCCGCCCTCCTGCCCCGGCCCCCTCCTACCTGGCTGTCCTGCTCCACACTGGGCAGGTCCCAAGCCTGGCGGCATTGGCTCACCGTCTTCTCTGGCTCCTCGCTGGGCACCGGGCTACCTGGATGGAGACACACCAGGGCCATGACATGGCCACTGCCAACCCCAGCCCAGCCCAGGGGGGATGTGGCCACTGGACCCACCTGGCTGGGGCTCCTGGCACGGCGACCCCCTGAATAACACCTTGGCTGCCTTCTGCAGTAGCTTGCTGAGCGGGTTGGGCAGCGCGAAGATGGGCACCGAGTGGCAGGCGCGGGACGGCAGCTTCTCCGGAGTGAAACCCTGAGAGGCAAGAATGACATCGCTCCATTCCCGGCCATGCCACAGGCTCAGGACCAGGCCACACGGGTACCGGGGCTAGAAGGGGCCTGAGACACCAGGGAGGGCGGAAATAACCCAGAGGGGCTGGAGAGGTTCCCCTATTTGCCGTGGTTTGGATCAGGCAAGGTCCTGGCTCTTTGCAGCTGAGTTAAGGGCAGTGGAGTCTTTGGGGAGGGAGAGGTGATATTCCCCACCCGGGTGACTGGAGTGCATGGCTGTGGACCTGGGAACGGGGCTGCCTGGCCATCCCCCCACCCTTTCCTGTTCACATCTAGGGGCAGCTCCCACATGGGCACCTAGGCGGGTTCCCGGGTGCATCTCCAGCAACCAGCAGGGGATCTGCTGGCCTGCCCTCAGTGTGCCCGGGGACCCCACTTGGATCTGAGCGAGCGGCCAGGGTGGCAGTGCCACTGGGGATGGGGGCCACCATCGGTGGCGTCGGAGCAACTCGCCCGCCCTGACCTGGGTGAAGAACTCATGCACCAGCACCTCCTCCAGGCTGGGCCGCTCCGAGGGGTTGGGCGCCAGCAGGTGGCCGATCAGTTTCCGGGCGCTGGGCGAGAGGTGGCTGGGGATGGGGTACCGGCCCTCCCGGATGCACTGGTACATCTCCTGCTTGTGGATCACCTCGAACGGGGAGCAGCCAGTCAGAGCTGTGTATCTGGGATGGGGAAGGCAGCAATCACAGCTTTCCCTAGAGGGGCCAGGTCCCGGGACCCGTTCCCCACCCCACTGACCCACCCAGGGCTGGAGAGGGGCCAGCGCCCCATAGATGAGGAAGGCACCTCCCATTCCTTCCCCACAGACCCAGCCCCGCCCAGTCACTCACGTGCTGCAGCCCAGGGCCCAGATGTCGGACTGGATGGAGTGCCCCTTCTTGGCGATCACCTCGGGGGCCAGGTAGTTGGGTGTCCCACACACAACACTGGAGGGGAAAAAGCAACAGGAGATGACTCCAGTGAGCCCCCCCACCCCCAGAGAGGGCCCCAGGCTGCACCAGGCCGGTACTCACCCCTGTCTCCGCCCTGCCTGCTCTTCTCTCGTGGCCAGCCCCAGATCCCCGATCTTCACCTGCATGTTCTTCGTGAGGAAGAAGTTGCCTGTGGGTTTGAGAGAGATCAGTTGCCGAGCGCGCTCGGGGCAGCTTTCCTCAGCGTCATCGCGCCTCCCGCCTTTACAGAGGGGGAAACTGAGGCACAAAGCCGGGGCAGGAAAGGCCTGGACTGTGAGTCGCTAGCAGGGCCGGGAATAGGCTCTAGCCACTAGGCCACGCTGCAGGGGAGAAGGGGGCATGGATGTCAGCACCGGAGGGGCCCGTGTCCGTGGTTTTCTATATGGAAGCCGATTGTTCAGGAGACAGCTCTGGACGGGCTTTCTCAGTGCCACAGGGGAGCAATAGCCATGAGCACGAGGGTGCAGCCATCAGGGAGCTGCTCCCCCTCTGCGGGGAAGGCCCCTCTGGCAGCCCCTCCATGGGCAGCTGGCTCCCGGGCTGCCATTCAGAGCATGAGGTCACGCTGATGGCATTTACTCCCAACACTGAGCGCAACCCCCGGGGGCTGCTCCGAGACGGCCAGACGCGCTGCTGGTGTATTTATAATCCCGCTCCAGCCCCCAGCCCCCGGATCGAGGCGATCCAACTTCCAGCCACCACCCAGATCCCAGGCGTCCAGGCTGGGTAAAACCAGCTCAGCTCCAGACTCCCAGCCTCCTCCCTCCGCTGCCCCAGTGCGAGACGATCCGCTTCGAGCGGGGAGCAAACCCCAGACACCCAGCTCCCCACAGTCCTGCCCTCCTGTCTCCTGGCCCCACCGGGGCCTTGACGGCAGCTCTGGCCCAGAGCAGGTGCAGGCATTAGCGAGGACTCATGTTCCAGACGCATGGCTGGGGAGTCCCCCCATCCATCGAGGGTCCCACCCCCGCCACCTGCCAACCCAGGCACGTACTCAGCTTGAGGTCGCGGTGGAGGATGCCCTCCTGGTGCAGGTAACGCAGCCCCGCCACAATCTGCCGCAGGTAATATCGGACCTCTGGCTCCGTCAGGGTTTTCCTGGCCTTCAGCACGTGGGCGAGGGACTGGGGAGAGGAACTCAGCTCAGTGCCGGATCGGGTTCAGCACGGATCCTTTGCCACCCCCAGGAAATCTTCCCCTGCCCCCAGCACCCTTTGCAGCGGGCTAAGCACTGGCACCAGATTGAGCGGCCACAACGCTGAAGGCAGATCACCCACCAGCACCTTTCAGACACATCCGTCCTGCCCCAGAGAGCCACCCCAAGGGGTTAAATGAGAGCTGGGGGGGTGGGTTGTACCGAGAAGTTATTGGGTTCACCTCGTTTTCTCCCTTCCCAGCCAATCCACCACGGATGGTCAGACACATGCTCTCTCCTTGCCCGCCCCAAAACAAGATCCTCCAGCGGATACTCTTCGGCCTTATTTAAAAACCCAAACCAAAATGCTTAGCTGCAGGTCACTCAGCAGAAAGGGAGGTGAGCGAATGAGAAAAAATGTCCAGTGTTTTCTACAATTTCCCTTGTTTTGACTGTCTTTTTCCCTCCTCCTCAAAATGCCTTTCCCTTCCTCAGCCAGGCCCCTGACTGGGAGCCAAATGGAAACAGCCAACAACGCCAGGAGAGCCTACCGTCCCGTCTGTTGGAGGAGAAGGCAGAAAAGGACAGGGCAGGGCCCTCCAAGGGCTCACACTGGGAAATCTGCAGCCTGGTGCATTGGAGCTGGCTGTGCTTTTTAAATAAGGTTGGAGAATCTTGGACGTGTTTGGGGCCAGGCAAGGCGACAGAATGCGTCTGGCCATCTGTGATGGGCTGGGAGGCCAGAAAAGCTTAACACAAGACGGCCAGTCTGGGCAAACTCAGATTACCCTGCCTGGAATTTCAGATGCATTATTTACCAATTCCCCTTTCAGTTTCTTTGCTGGGCTCCCGTCCTGAGCTTCCTTTCTGCGAGCAGAAGCAGAAGGGCCAAGGTACCATTGTTACAGTAGCGTCGATCAGCCCTGCCTGGCATTAGAAGCACACCGTGCCAGGCGCTGTACATACACAGAATGAGAGACGGATCCGTCCCAAAGAGCTCAGTGTCTAAATAAGGCAATGGGTGGGAGGGGGAAAGTGGCCTGCCCGGGGTTACACGCAGGACATGGCTGGCAGGGGCAGGAACAGAATTTAGGCCCCCAAGGTCCCGTCAACTTCTCTGCTCCCGGCCACGCAATCTCTCCTAAATGCTAGTCAACCAGACCTCTCAGGATGTGTTTCATGCCAGAAAAAGGCTGGGCTCAGCTTTTCAAGCCAGACTTGCAGACCCCAGGGGATGGGAAACGATCCAGAGGAGACACCCTGGGTCTTACAGCCCTGATGCTCAAAGGTACGTCCCCTCCTCACTCCCCTGGATTTCAGCGGAGGTGCTGAATCTAGCATTTCTTCGAATAGGCCTTTGCTCCCTTCCCTGCTGAGCTCCTCGGTCCAGCGCCTTGGCTCGGCTCGGCTCGGCTCACCTTGCGGCTGCAGTACTCCAGGACCATGTAGACGTTGTCCCGGTCAGCGAAGTGCCGATGGAAGCCCACGACGTGGCGGTGGCTCAGCTGGCTATGCAGCTCGATTTCTCGCTCAACCTGCAAGAAGAGAATTGCAGACGTGCGCAAAAGGACCCCAAGAAAGGAGGCGGAAGCCCTGGAGTCAGCTGGAATCGTACAGCACGATGGAAAACGCACCGCCCCCACCCCATCCATCCATCCAGCTGGGCCCCAGCCTGAGTCCTTGCACAGCTAGGGGTTTCATTCGGCACACTCCCTGGGAACTTCATGGCAGCACTCAGATCCTCTACTCCTAAAGCTACTTGGATGAGAGGAGAAGCTTAGCTTCTAAGCAGTACAGGGCCTATGATACACAGCTCTGCAGCTGAATCCCAACCTGTAGGTTGCAGTTGCGCATCCCCACCCACCAGTGGCCATTTCATTACTGTCTGCACCCATCTAGCTCGCAGCATTCATGCTTTTTGTGGCTGCCAGCATTAGCTGACACAAAGACGGAGCCGTTAACAAGGTCTGACACGCCGAGGGCCGACCGGATGCCAACGCCGTTTGCAGACAGTGTACGCAGGGGAAATCACACTTCCGTCACCAAAATGCAGCTGGCTCTGGGGCAGAATGTGATCAGCATCCTGCAACACAGGCTAGGTTTTAGATGGGGGATTTCTGGGTCGTGAATGAAGCTGCAGGAAGAATTGAGATGGCCAGGCTGTAGTTTCTGCCTGGCTGAGAACCGGCTGGGACACCCGAATGAACACGCAGAAGCAATTGTGTC
Organism: Pelusios castaneus; assembly: GCA_007922175.1. NCBI lineage: Eukaryota > Metazoa > Chordata > Testudines > Pelomedusidae > Pelusios > Pelusios castaneus. The sequence continues at coordinate 3,124,229 of ML685800.1, forward strand.
CCTGCGGGTAAGGACGCGAAGGGCTCTCCCCTGGCCTCTGCCTGGACAGGGGCTTGATCTGTCAGCTGGGCAACACCCCAGGAGACTGGGGATGGCTTTGAGAGCTGGAGGAATGTGCACAGGTTGTGGGTGGGCCGCGGACTTATTGCTTTATCCAAAGAGACTAGATGGAGCCATGGGGGGGGGGGGGGGGAATCCCTCGTAAAGAAGTGGGGAGACACATAGAGTCGCCTCAGGTGCTGTCAAGGAAAGGGTTAAGCTGCCCCGCCCTCCCCCCAGGTGCCTGCCGCCGCACGGGGAGCCAGGTGCAGCCCATTGCTCCGTGGGCCCTTGCTAAGGATGGTGGCCCCTGTTCGAGGCTTTCTCCCCACCCCGCCGACCCCTCGCTGCTCACCTTCCCCCTGCCAGCCAGCCTGGAGATGCGGGACAGGGAGACGATCTTGATGGCGTAGACCTGGCCGGTGGCCGTGTCCGTGGATTTGTAGCACCGGCCGAAGGCCCCCTGTGTGCAAGGAGGAGCCGTGAGGTTCTAGTAAGGGCGATCTGTGTCCTCGTCCCCCCCGCAGCCCTGCGGGACACGTCCCAGCAGCAGTGTCCCTTGGCCCAGGGTGGAAGAAAAAGCCAGCTGGGGGATGGGTTGGGCTGGGCAGAGGAGGAGGTTAATCCCCCCCCCCCCCCCGGGTCCCCGGGGGGCCCCAATTGTGGTGCCCCTCGCCCCCCCCCCCTTGCCCGTTGTGGACAGATGGGGCTCTCCCGCCTGACAGCGCAGCTTTCTTCTAGGCGACAAAGTCACCCTCCTGCAGGTGCAGCAGCAGCTGACGGGCGAGTCGCTGTGCCTCAGTTTCCTTGCGGTGAGCCTGCCGCGCCCGCAACAAAAAGCCCCTTCTCCCCCCACCTGCTCTTCCCGTCGGTCTTCGGCTGCAGGTTCAAGGCCGGAATGCAACAGCCCTAGATCTCTGCCTTCCTCTGCTTTGGGACAAGCCTTTCCCCTCCCCAGACAGCCGCCCTGCGCCCCGGGCTCTCTGCCTACACCTGGGAGAGCCGGGAAGCCAGCGCAGGATGGTGAATTAGACGGGCACACCCAGCCCTGCTTTGTCCAGGGTAACCAGGCAATGGGGGCCCAGGAGCAGGGTAGCTTAACGTCCCCTGTGCGCTGAGGAGGAGCCGGGACGAGCCCCCAGTTGCTGCCACCCCGCTGCTCCCTGGTGGGTGGCCGCCAGCCAGATCTTCAGCCTGGCGGAGGCCGGTGAGCCCCGCTGCTCATCTTCTGCCGCCTTTGCGCCCAGTCCCCCCCGCCGCCGCCTTTCGCTAACTGGGAACATCCTGAGCTCAGCAGAGATCGTCCTGACTCAGCCCCGGCCTGGCCACACACCAGCGGGGAGGGCCCGGGACTGGAGTCCTTGGTGGTGGTAGCCCCAGCTCTGGGCAGTGGTTCCTGCGGCGGGAGGGGTTAGGCGTCTCCTGCGGTCTCACTGATGAGGTGATTTGGGTAAAATCATCCCTTCTCCCCCCCCCCATGTGCCTCAGTTTCCCCAGCTAAGCTGGAGCCCTTAACCCATTGCCAGCGTGTGGGGCCAGGTGCTAGAGGACTGCAGGGGGTAGGACAGCCTCCGACAGATGCTCTGTCCCTTCCATCCCCAGACTGACAGGTCCTGGGGGTGGGGGGAAGGAATTGGCTTCCTAGAATGGCTTGAAAGGAAAAAAAAAAGTACCTTTCCCAAGAGCGGTCCCCTTCTGTACAGCGTCCCCGCGCCTGGATCCTTTATGAAGTAGCTCAGATGGTCGCCCCGTGGGCGCCTGCAGGCGGAATGCTCCATCCTTCCCCAGACCAATGCTTCAGCAAGGCGCCAGCGTTTCCAGCCCCTCTCCCACCCCCTATTTCCCCCTGGCTCTTTCTCCCCGCTCCGCTCACTGTACTCAAGGCTGAGCACATGGAAACCTCTTATACGGCAGGGCGGGGGGCGCAGATCCCCACCCAGCTTGCTCTGCCCCTCGCCTGCCTATTGGATACCCAAGATCTGGGCTCCAGACTCCACAACTCTGGGGCGGGCAGAGAGGAGGGGCAGGCAGAGCTCCTTTTAAAGGGGAATCCAGAGAGAAAGCAGTCCCCCGGGGGGGGGGGGGGGGGCCCGAATTTTCTTACTCTCGCTTGGAGTGGGGGCATCATGGCTGGGTCCTCTGGGAACTTGTCACACATGCGGGGAGGTTACAGTAACTGGCAAAATAGCCTGACCCCCCCCCCCCCCCCTGGTGATTGCTTTCTAGCCGAAACATTCAGAAGGGGGGCCGGGGGCCCTGTCGGCTGCTCTAGCGGCGGGTGCCGGAGGGGCTGACCGGACGGGGTGGCGCTGGCTGGACAATGCTCTGCCTTGGTCTGTTACAATGAGCTCTAGAGGCTCTGGTAGAAATCAGGCCCTGGGGTGCTCTGTGCCGCTGAGGTTATAACCAGCCACTGCCCCGAGAGAACTAGAGGGTGGGAGAAAGACGGCCGAGAAAACTGAGGCCCAGGGAGACCAAGTCCTTGCCCACGGCTGCACCCAAAATTGGTGGCAGGGCTGGGGCTAGCGGGCCCCTGTCCGGTGCCGTGTTCACCAGGCCACCCGAAAACAAGGCTTCATGGAAATATCCACAGTGGCCACAGATCCTGGTCTCCCGTGGGGAGGGTTCACAGCCGGGAGAATCCTGCACCTGCTATGCCCGCTGCATTTCAACCAGATTCAGCCTCCGCGGCGGTGTTCTCCCCAGCTCCTTTGCGGCGTTGCTGTGAGGCTGTTAAACAGCTGCCTTGCTCCGCCCCAGAGCTGGCTGCATTTTGGTGGAGGGGGGGGGAAGGGAGCTGATCCTTCTCCCTTCTGGAGGTGAGGCTTAACAGTGGAGCAAAAGAGCTGAGAGATGCCCCGCCAAGGAAAGGAGCCGGGGACGCATCCAGCTGATGCTAGCAGGGCGGTGCTGTGCCCTTATGGTTTCTACTCTCCCGGAATCCCCTTGGCAAGGGCTGCCTGGTCCCTCAGCAAGGGGCGGTCTGGGGGTGTAGCTGGGAGGATGCTCAGAAACTTTGAGGCCATTTTGGGGGGATCATTTTTTGGCGGGAGGGGAGGTTGTTTTCTCGCTCAGGTGTGTCCACATGGAGACAGCGACTGCAGCGATCCAGCAAAGCAATTCGAACAGCTCCCCTGTGGCCGCCCTTCCTCTCTCCCAGCCTGGCGCAGCCCCTCTGTCCCAGCGCCCCCTCTCTGGAACTAGCCACGCCCTGGGTCCCACCCCGAGGGCCAAGGCCGGCTTGGGCTCGCTCACGTGTTCCTGCGGGTGCGGCTCCCTCTGGTGCCCAGCGCTTGTCCGATCCATGTCACGGTGCAGCCCCCCAATCCCCCCATGGTCTCAGGAGCCTCTGGCGCTGAGCATGAAAATTCCTCGTCCCTTCCCCGCTGGGCTGGAGGGCGGCTGCAGGAAGGCGAAGCCCTCAACTATTGCATCGCCCTCTGGTGTCTCAGACTGCCGCAGGGCCGTGACAGCCACCCGCAAGGATCTCTGTGCTCCAGGGGAAAGGGGCAGGGGATTGATCGATACCCTTCCCCACGCTGGGCTTGGTGGCTGCGGGGGTCATCCCATAAGGGTGGGAGCCCCCGCAGCTGGACTGGAGGGGAGACAGCAGGACAGCGGGCAAAGGGATGGAGCAGATGTACTCGGCTCCCTTTCCTATCGATTGTCTCTGTCCTTTGCACAGGGAAGGAAATTTCCTTTCCGTCTCTAGGGTGTAAGGAATGGACCCTAAACCCCACAGGAAAGGCCCCTGCCCCCATCCCGAGAGCCCCTGGATACCTCTCTAAGGTCCCTCCTGCCATCCTCTGCTGCTCCCCCATCTCCTCTGTACTCTAGATTGAGGGGAGAAAGGTTCAAAATAGCCCTGTGCACTGTGCCCAACACTTCTCTTCCCACTGCACTCGGGCAGCGTAACACCACTGAAATGCAGCCGTTTCTGGGGTGGCGCACAGCTAGTGGCCAGCAACTCCGTGCAGCAGTGCAGGGAAGGGGAGTGTTGGTCAGGGCAAACGGCACTCTTGGGAAGAGCCCCATGGACCTGTAAGGGGGGCTAAGGGGGGCTGTGGTGATCTGGGTTCCATTCTTGGCTCGGCCGCAGACTTGCTGCGTGACCCTGGGCAGGTCACTTAGCACGGTGCTAACCCCTAGAGCCATGCCTAAGTGGCCTAATTCAGAGGGGCCGAGTATCCACGGTCCCGGGGGAGTCTAGGGGTGCTACCAAATGAAACTGATAGGTAGCAGGTTCAAAACAAATAAAAGGAAGTTCTTCTTCACACAACGCACAGTCAACTTGTGGAACTCCTTACCTGAGGAGGTTGTGAAGGCTGGGACTATAACAATATTTAAAAGGGAACTGGATAAGTTCATGGTGGCTAAGTCCATAAATGGCTATTAGCCAAAAAGGGGTTAAGAATGGTGTCCCTAGCCTCTGTTTATCAGAGGATGGAGACGGATGGCAGGAGAGTGATCACTTGATCATTGCCTGTTAGGTTCACTCCCTCTGGGGCACCTGGGCACTGGCCACTGTCGGTAGACAGATACTGGGCTAGATGGACCTCTGGTCTGACCCAGTATTGCCTTTCTTATGTTCTTATGTTCTTACAGGTGCTTGAAAGCTTGTACATCAGAGCCTTGGTTAGACACTTAACTTGCGGCACCCACGCTGGAAAAATACTGGTCTCGAATCTTGCTGTGCCTCAGTTTTCCCTGTCTATAAAATGGGGACGTGGTGGGCCACATTGATTTCGCCAAAGCCCACGGATGGAAAGTGCTGGGGGAGGGTTGAGTGCTATTGAATCCGCACTGAACTGAGAGTGTCTCACTTCTCTACACATGTAGACTGTGTCTGGTCTGATGCGATCGGTGCAGTGCTTCCCCTCCATAATTCCTCGCCGGGTTTGCAGACCCCTTGACCAATACCTGAGCAGGACGGGGGTTTATGGAGGGGAAACCCTGCATCGATCGCACCTAACTTTAATCTGCCCTGTGCGCAGGAAACCTGAAATGAGGCTGGGAAGATCAGGCTGGCCTGACTCCTGCGCTGCAGGAGCAGGGCCGAGAAGCGAGGGGGCAGCGTTCAACAAGACATGAGGAGCAGCCTCCCACCGCAAGGATATGATGTGCGAGTGTTTCTTACTCGTGTGAAGGTACAAACCGGGCGGCTGTAGCCACAGGGTGTCCGGCTTGCATTCTCAGCGAGGGCCGGGGTGTGGCTCAGCCCCCCAAATGGGGCGACCTTCTGGGGAGGGGGGACACTGGCTGGGGGAAGAGGGAAGGTGGCCCCTTTTGCAAGGCCATCCATGCTGCCGAGCTGAGTAGCGGCTGCTCTAGTTTCATTCCCCGTCGGCCCCAGTTATTCCTCCCTTGGGATCCACTGTGTTGGCAGCGGCTGGCTGAGGGCTGCGGCTGATGGCCCTTGCTACTGCCGTCCTGTCCCTCTCCCACTCCGCGCATTGCAAACTCTGACTCTTTGGAATGTGCGTGTACAGCACCAAGCACCTGGGGCACTGAGGCATGGTTCTGGGGCGCACGCCCTTTGGGGCTGGCCTGGAGGGTGCCACACGCCTGCAGGGGGATGAAAGGAAGGGAAGCGGCGAGGTGAAGGGCAGTAGGGGGGTAACCCAGTGGGGGGGGACCAATGGCGATAGCTGTCACAGGGTGAGGGCAGGGAGTTCCAGCATGGGGAGCAGAGACCGAGCTTTTCCCGGGAACCGATGGAGCTGCTTTGGGGATGAGACCCATGATGAGGCATGGGGCAGAGCATTCTGGGTACCTGGCATGCAAATGAGGTGTGGCCTAGAAGTCTGCAGGTGGGAAGTGGGGGAGCTGGGTCTCAAGGGTTCTACTTCCCGCTCTGCCTTTGGCTCGCTGGGTGACGTCAGCAGTCCCGTCCCCCTCTGTGCCTCAGTTTCTCCATCTGCAAAATAGGGTTGCTGCTGAGCTAAAGTGGCTTAATAGTGAGTGCTGGTCATGGGCATGCCTCCTCCCCTTTGCTGGTTTCCCACGGGCTGCTCCTGGTGGGTCCTGCCCACATGTCCCCATCTCACTCCCTTGACCCTGCCCCCCATGCAGGCAGCTCTGGTGGTGTCTTCTCACAACATCAGCAGCCAGGCAGGCTCTTCCTCCGTGGGGCTGGCGGCCGGGGACGTGCCAGCCTGTGACGCCAGCTTTGTGGAATGTGTGTCTCACCAGATCTCCTAGTGTTGACAGTGGCACCTTCTGCTTTTCACCCCTGGAAGGAGAACAGGCTGTAGCAAGAGCCTCCTGGCTGTCTGGGTCCAGCATGGGGGAGAAGAGGGACTCGTTCAGAAGGCAGGGTCCCCTCGGATTCCTGAGTCCCCCGTGAACTTTGTTTCCCCAGTGCTGGCATGCTGGTTTAGGTGGGTCCTCTTAGGTTGCTGCTGGACGGGCCTGGTCAGGCTGAGCCAGACAGGAGGAACTGAGTTGAACTGTGGTGGCCACGGGCAGGGGCTGGGCAGGAAGGGGTCCTTGCCCACCTGCAGCTGCTGATGGAAAATAAAAGCAGGAGGGGTGGGGAGCAGAAAGAAACAAGCCCTTGGTGTGAAGGAGCCACCTTGTCCCAGAGACCCCCTGGCCTCCTCTCCCACCCCAAGGCCCCGGGGAAAAAAAGCTGTGCATTAATTTCACATTCTTGTGGAAGGTGCAAACCACCCACCTGCACTAGGCCAGGTTGTTCTGGGCTGTGGGAAGCCAGGACCTCTCCCCTTCCCCCGTTCTATGTTGGGGGTGGGGGTGGATTCCTTTCCTATCCCCCATTGGGCCTAAACCAAAACCAGAGACCCTGGCTCCCCTGAAATGTGGAAATCCAGCATGCTGCACCTCCTTAGCCCCTGGGACTCATCAGAACCCCTCTAGGAGACCTGTGGAGAAGAGGGATGCAAAGAGGAGGTGTCCAGATCTCTCCCCATGTCTCCTTTCACTGCACCCTCTCTTTCCAGCTGAGGGACCCTTGGAGAATAATGTGCAGGCCCTGTGATATGGGGAATAGGTTTGGTCACCTGCAGCCAGCCTGGGTGAGGCCCAGCACTGTGGGAGTTTGGGGTGAAGGGAAGGGTGTGTCCAGGGAGCATTTTCCCTCAAATGCTGAGGACCAGAGGCTGGCGAGCAGCCGAAATAGGGGCTGGGAACAGCTGCTCCAGAGGTTTTGTGCACCATTCCCCCAACAAGTGCCATAAAACTTTTAACCCATCAAGCACTGGTAGGGGAGCCAGGGGTGGGTGGGAGGGGGGTTTCAGTGCACTGTGTGCAGAGAAACAGCACAGGGATGGATTAGTGAGAGAGTCTTTCACTGGACGTGTATCCCTCATCCCCTGTTAGCACCCGAATCTGCAGCGATATAGTGAGATGGGAAGGTGGCTGAGTGGGCAGGCCACGGGACTGAGAGGCAATGGCTAGCTCTGCCACTGACTCTCTCTGTGACCTTGGGCATGTGTTGTCATTGTTGTGTGCCTCAGTTTCCCCCTCTGTACAATGGAAATAAGAATCCTTCCTTGGTCTGTGTTGGTTAGAAGGGGCTGTCTCTTATTGCCTTTTTATATACAGCAGCTTGCACTAGGGGGTCCTGACTTTAGCTGGGTCCTCTAGGTGCCATGATAAATAACTGTATAATTTCTGCTTCCCTGTTATTTACAGGTTAGGGACCAATGACCTGCCCAAACTCACCCATTCTAGCAATGTGGGGCCAGGCTGAAATCCAAGGAGGCTGGGTGCCTCTCTCGGTTCAGAGAACAGGGGCTGCAACACCCCACTGATCCAGCTAGCCTCCAAGAGCAGCCAGTGCCAGATGCACCGTACAGCTCTGCCCATGGGATGAAACCCCTTCCTGACCCTTCCTGAGGATATGCCCTGAAACATAAAGACTGGGAGTCCTGTGGATTTCCCTTAGTAGTGTCACTGCAGGAGTCGTGTTCTTTGTGGGAAATGCCCAATTCTTCTTGTTTGTTAGGTAGCCTTGTTCCAAGAGTGCACTACAGAGCAGGTGCTTGTATGTGCCTGGATAATTAATAAGGTGTCGGTATGTGGTGCCCAGGAGAAGGATGTGTTGTTTGTGGGTGTTCTAGGACCAAGAAGAATTGCTTGGGCCAGCAAACAGCATATGGATGATTATTATATATGGTTTCATCTATATTGAGATAGCATCTAGGAACCTCAGTCATGGATCAAGACCCAACTGTGCTAGGTGCTGTACAAACAGAACAAAAAGTTGGCTCTGCCCCAAAGAGCTGACAATCTAAGTACAAGAGACAGCAGGCAAGATATAGGCAGACTGTCAGGGGAGCCCATCTAAAGTAGACTTCTGCTGTGCCTCTCTTTAGGTGCAGCCCTTCATCTTGCTCATCCCCATGACATCCTGCAGCAGTGAGTTCCGTGGGTGAATGGTGTGTTGCTAGGGGGAAGGGCCTCGTCTGGAACACCGATCTGCCGGATACCATCCCTCCAACGGTGGAGGTGCTGATGTGTCAGTGGACGCCAGCTGCCCTGGAACGTGGGCTCCATGCAGGCAACTGGCTAATTATCCACCCCCCTCCCCGGGCCGGTCCTGCTGTGCCACCCTCGCCAGGGACTAGAAGGGGGACAGAGCGGGGACTCCTGAAAGCTCTTCCTATGCCCGGAACCCAGCCCGGGGATCGGCTGCACAGTTCAGCTCCGGCCCGCAGGAAAGGCCAAGATCTCTGCTCTGCGGGGAACACAAATGGGGTGTGAGAGGCACAGGGGGCTGTCAGCATAGGAGGAGGGGGAAGGATGTCTGACTCCGGGCAGCGGACCATCCACGGGGCCTGATCCTGATCAGAGCCAGTTCCTTGCTGGGGTCCGGGCGAGCGATGGGGCTGGCTGACTGGCCCAGCTGTGAGCGCTATTGACAAGGCTGAGGATGGGAGGGGGGGGCGCAGCAAGGAAAGCGGCGGAGAGGAGAGGAGGGTATCTGGGCGTTGCTCCCCGTTCCCCGCTGCGAGTCGGGGTGCAAGTCAGGTGGCTTCGATCCCTCTCCCCAACTCTGGCGTGACTCCATCTGCTGCGCTGCGTTACTCCTGATTTACACGGGGGCCAAAGCATGATCGGGAGCAGGCCCGGGTGACCATCCATACATCAGCCCCAGCTTTGGCCTGCTTTGCACTCTCTTCCACCAGCTTTGAATTTGGCCCTGTGTATTTATTTATAGCTGACCTGGCCCATCCCCTCCCCAAGGCAGCTTTGGCCAGCAGCCTGGAAAATGCCATGGATCAAAGGGTTAAGTTGCCCTTTCTGCCCTGGCTCCAAACCTGGCACCATAAAAACAAATCAGCCCTTGGCATCGTTTTCCTCCGAAAGGGACATTCGCCCAGCTAGTTCGCCCTGAGCCCTTTAAGGAAGGGCCCGGGCCCTGTGCGTTCCCCGTCGAAGAAGAGTGGGCCCTTAAGGGTTAAGTGGGAAACCGGGCTGGCTCGGTATGAATATTAATAACACCAGTTGTTGTAGGCAGGATCGGAGCATGAAAAACTGCAACGCTGTCAGGGGAGGGGAAAGGAGAAGTGCTTCGACCCCCTCCCAGAGGAACCTCAGAGACACCGGGACACCCAGCGGGAGAAACCGCCTCCCGCAGCCCTGTGAGCCAGCTAAAGCCAGGAACCGGTTACCCCGGCCCGGCCCCTACACACACCAGCCCCCGGGAGGATCGGCACATGGGACGCCTTCCAAGCCGAGGCGGGACGAACTCCAAGACTACGGGTTGCTTGCAATGAGAGCGCAGGAGTTTCCGGAGAGGGGAGCTGGGCTGGACACTCACCCGTGTGCCTGTCCCCGTCCCGGCACTCAGGTTTGATCGGAGGAGAAAGTCAGGCACCTGGGGCGGTTGGTTTCCCATTTGGGAACTGAGGCCCTGGAACCAGGAGCCAGAAGAGACAGGTGGGAGCTGGGATGGCGCAGTGCCCGCCTGATGCCAGGATTAGAAGGAAGAGAGGCGCGGGCACAGACCGCCCGTGGTACCGGGAGGGCCCGACGTCCGACACGCTGGCCATGGGCTCCCAGAATATCTGGTAAGAGTCCCTTTCTCGTTAACTCTTCGCAATCTGTCCTCCTTCAGCGCTTTCAGGTGCAGGTCTCCAAAGGTGTTACCAGCCCCAGCCCCGGGAGTCCCGCGCCATCCACAAATGGTATTAACCGGGAAACCGAGGCACAGAGCGGGGAAGGGATTTTGCTCCAGCTCAGCAAACAGAGCCCACGAGTCCTGACTCCCAAGCCCTTGCTCCAATCACTAGCCCTCACTGCCCTCCCACAGCTGGGAACAGAATTCTGGGGTCCTGACTCCCGGTCCTCACCCCTCTCCAACTCCTGGATCATATTCCTTCCCTGCCCTCCGCTGTTCCCTGGAACAGTCCAGGGAAACCTTCAACCCACAAAAGTGAGGCAGGTCACTCTGGCCTGGGAGCTCACACTAACCTGGGCTGCGGGAGCTTGCTCGAGGCAGAAGGGGGTGCAGGGTGGGTTTCAAGGGGGTGCACATTGATTTAGAAGCAGACAGGGGTCTGGCGTCTCCCCCGCGGCGTTCCACTCTTTGCCCCACTTCCACCGCCAGCCCCAGTCTCGAGCGGCGCTGTGCCTTGAGCCCCAGCACCTTCAGGTGCATGAGAAAACTTGTTGAGGCCTGGGTGGAGTGTCCCCGCGGCTGCAGCTGACTGCGATATTGAACAGCTACAGCTCGGGTGCCGAGAAAACCAGCTCAGCCACAGCCTGCTGGGAGGTGGAAAGAGAATTCCCTGCCCCGGAGCTCCGGGTGGATTCCGTGGATGCTCGCTGCACACAGAAGGGTCCTGTCCGGATTGGCATGGGCAGCTGGTGGGCCAGGTTCTGGGCCCTGCTCCAGCCTGGGGCGTTGGGGATCTAACTGCCGCAGTCTCATCTAACAAGGACCCCCCTGGGAGCTGTGGCTCCTTGCCCTTCCAGCGCCCTCACACACAGGCACATGGCACCGACTCACCAGCCCTGGGGCATCTCAGCGGGCTGGATCCTGCTACCTCCACTCACCCAAGCAGTGCCCTGGTGGGAGAGGAGAATTGGCCCCAGCTGCAAGGTTGAGGCCCTGTTTCTCCCAGGGTTTCAGCGTGAGCGTGGGCTGCAGAGTTTGGCCCAGCGAGTGAAGCCATAGCGGCCCAGGCTGGCATCCAGTCAGGGCTCTGGCCAGCGTGTTCTCTTCTTCTGGGGCCTGAAATTATTCCACCCCTCCCGCCCTGGTTGCACCTCTGATTGTTCCTCGTCTGACTCATCTTTTCAGGCATGGAGGGATTCATCTCTAACAGCTTCCTGCCTCAGCCAGGCGGTGGGAGTGGGATGGGATGGAGACAACGCCCCTGCAGGACTTTCCCGGCCTGAGCTTTGCTGGAAAGCCCCGAGCAGCTGCGGGCGGGGTAGAAGTGTGTGGGGAGGGGTGGTTCATAGAGACCTTTCCCAGGCAAACGAATCGCTGGGTCTCCCGTGCAGAGAACCGAGTCCCTTAGATCGGACGCTGTCCTAAGGAGGGTTCAGGCCTAGGGGAGCCAGATGTGCTAGACGGGACCTGGTGTCTAGAACACACCGGACAGCTGTGGGGGGCGCGGGCCGCCACTCGCCTGGACCGCAGGCTGGGCATGACTCATCTCCCAGGAAAAGCTCCACATGCCCTTGGCTCGCCTCCCGAAGGCCGTCACTAGGGCCTGGCTCCTGTTTTCGTGACTTTTCATGCCGACGCAATAACCACTTATCTCTGGATTTGACTTCTCGCTTTCATCTCGGCTCGCAGCTGGCCACATGCTTCTCCCATGCCTTCCAGTGGCACCCGGGGCGGGGAGAAGCAGCCGGTGGAGCAGGCCCACCCAGCCGGACTGTTTTCCAGGCGTATCTCCCTGCTTGCTACAAGCTGAACCTCACCCTGAGTGCCCCGGATTTGGGGGCTCTGGGATTTTGAACCCAGATGTGGCTGCAGCTTTCATAGCTTGACCAGATCCAAATACATTTGTTTGGGGGGAGAAGGGGAGGGTTAAAGCGGGACTTGCATTTTTCATCCCAGCCCCAATCAGACGCCCGCCCCCTGAACTTGCAGGAATCTAGCCCACCTCGCTCTCCTACCAGATGATCTCACACCTGAGCTGTTGCGTCTTGTTTTAGCTCTGTGTGTCTCTCTGGCTTGGGCCAAAATCTCTGAGGAGGGAGCGGGGGGAAGGGCAGGGACCAAGTTGAGCTGGCTTTGGGGTGATCTCCTCTCCCTTCTGTCTGCTGTTACAGCTCTGAATGGAAATAACTAAGGGGGGCATGCTCCAGAGAGCCCCCCATCCCTGTTTCCCCAGAAGCCTCTAAGAAGTGGCCAACGTCCATCGCTTTGGGTGCAGAGTTGCACCCTCCTGACTTTCTCGCTGGCTCCCCTGTCCCTATCTGGGCTGGGCTCTCAGGGACACTGGACCAGAACAGCGATGGCGAGTCAGGCACCAGCTTGGGACCCAGGAGATCGCCGTCCAGTTCCCAGCGCCGCCACCGTCCCTCTGCGTCACCTTGAGGGAGTCACTCGCCTCTCTGGGCCACGGGGCCCCCTCTGCACAATGAGGGTTCAAAGGCCTTGCTCCGTGGGGCGGAGACACTGCTGCCCAGCAGGGAGTTTGGGGGCCGAGGAGCCAGGCAGGACCCCCAGCTGAGTTCTCGCTCTGTTCTTCACAGGCACGGGTCCCCGGGGACGGTCCTGATCCTGGCCTGGCTGAGCCTCGGCTGGGGCCTCGGCAGCGCTCAGGTAAGTGAAGGAGAAGCCAAGGAGCTGGTGTCAGTGGCCGAGGCCACATTGAGGTCAGCGCCAGTCAACGCGTGTCTCCTGCTGGCACATGGGATCGAGTAGGATTTGAACATCCCCCCCAGATATCTGTCCCCGGTGATGCACGGAACCGCAGGATCCTGCTGTCAGGCACATTGATAGGCCTAGATACCCCTCCTGCGAAGTACAGAGGCGCTACGGGCAGGATCAGACCCGCGGCCCATCTTTGACAGCGGCTGGCACCAGCTGTTTCAGAGGCAGGGGTGAGAAGCCATGCAGTGACAATTGTAGAACAACCTGCGCCATTGGAAATGTCCTGCCTGACCCCTGCGATTTACAGCTTGGCTCGTGCCTTGAAGCATGGGAGTGTCTGCCCCCCAACCCCGAAAGCCCTATCAGAATAACTCTAAGCACTTGCCAAGGGTCCCGCTAGCCAGGGTGAATCACTGACTGAGAGAGCAATTTATCCATCTGTCCTTCTCTAAGCATTCCCACCCACCACCGCAATGCAGCCCCCGCTGGTGTGGGAGCTGGCAGCTGTCTGACAGCACAAAGCAGCCACAACCAGAGAAGGGATTCGGGGGAGCTAGGAGGTAATTGCCTCCAGCTGGAACCTGGCCAGGCCTCTGGGAGTAACAGGCCCCTGAGAAGGGGGATCCGTGACAGCCACAAGGGGTCAGGGCCCCACCTCCGGCAGCCGTGGAGCAATCCTGGGGGAGGCACGTTCCATTCGGTCATACAGGAAATAGCCTCTTTTCAGCTGGTTTATTCCTCTGCAGCCGGCGTAGCTCTGTGTTTCTTTAACTAGCTGACCCAGCCCGCCCCTCGTGGGGGGCAGCTCGGCGGGTTCGTCTCCCCTTTGGGTACCAGCATTGGGGACCCCTCTGGGGGATCCTGTCCTTGAGCACGTGAGTTGATCCACTCACTCCCTGCCCCACAGTTATCAAGTTATTTCCAGCTCTGCCCAGGAGTCTCAGGCCGCTGCCCAGGGGGTATGAGCCGGCAGCTGGTTGCCCAGTGCTTTCTGGGAGCAGCCAGGACTCGCGGGTCAGGGTGCCCACTGAGCTGACTCGGGTTGGCCTGGCTCTGCTGTGTCCCCACCCCTGGGAGCCTGTCACAGCTTTGCAGACAGGCAGGAGCGAGGGTGGGAGCCATTGCACGGGGGTGTCGAGGGAGCCGCACCGCAGGGCAGACCTCATGCCGTGTGGGGGGTTCCCTGAGCTAGCCAAGCTGAATCACTACCATCTGCTTACAGCCTGAGTCCCCGAGCGGAAACCCTCCCCACTGCTCTCTTTTTCTCTCTGCGGGCTACAGTGTACACGGCCCACTTTGTTACACTCGAGTGCCCCCCCCCCCTTTCTTCTGGCCACACACAATGCCACCGATCCGCTGCCCCCGTGAAACAGGGCACCCACTTTCCTGGCATCCCCTTCGGTCACCCCTCTCCTTAGCGCCGGGCACTTGGGCGTGGCTACGCGGCCAGGGATTTACACGCAGCCTGAGTTAAAGAGGAAAGGAAAAGGCTTTGGAAACCCGAGGTTACAGGTAACCGGCGCAAACTCGAGTCTGTATTTAGTACCGGGTCCCTCGCCTGGCTCAGAAGGTGTTTCTCACTCAAGATCTGTCCCTATGGCACGTGTCCAAGCCAGGCTGCTGGCCATGAGACCTTCCCGCTGGCAGAAAGTCACCTCCACCCGTGGTCTGTGCCTGATCCGCCCGAGGGCTGGGCTCTGAGCTGACGAGAATTGTTCTCATAACCCACCCCGCTGCGGGCCACAAGTTCCCCTCCCCAGGTTTGGATCCCGCTACTCTGCAGTTTACGTAACTCCCACCGCTTCCCCGACACACGCCCCACGCTGGCTGCGAGGACAAGCCAGGATTTCGCTGTTGGGACAGACTAGCAAGACAGAGATGTAGTATATGTGCTTTGGGTCTCGACTTGTCCAGAGCCATCCACCAAGTTACTGCCGGAGATGGGCAGTGATTGGTGCATGGGGGGGCTAGGAATCCCAGCTCTGTGCACAGACGCGGGGGGGGGGGTCTGGGCTGGCCCTGATAAACATATTGCAGACAAGAAGTAACTGGTATGTGAATTACCCTACAAAGAGACCTGCCCTCTCACCATAGCGGCAGGGACGCACCCTCCAGCACTGAGCCTTCCTGTCCGAAGGGCTGGGGTGGGTTAAGGACACAGCAGTGTCTCCTCTGGGCTGACCCGGGGGGGCTCTGCACCCTGGCGTGTTCCTTGACATCAGTGTAACAATCACAACAGTTGTGCACCGTGCCCGCGTGGCACGAGGTTAGAGGGCAACCGCGAAAGGAACCCTGGGTGTACTCCTGCACGGGTCGCTCAGCCCACTGCTCTGGGGAGTGCTTGTGAGAGAGAGGGGCTGATCCCCCACCCCCAGGTCTGGCTCTATGCCAGGGGTGACGGCTGCCCCAGGGAGCATCCAGGGGACATGGAGTGAGACCATGCCATCTGGCCCCAAACGGGGTGGCTGCCGGATCCTGGAGCAGCTAATTTGTGGTCAGCTTCCCGCGTGGGGAATGCTCTCCCCTCCATCTCTCACCGGCAAGGGGGTATTCCGGCACTCGGCATCATCTATCTATCTATCTATCTATCTATCTATCTATCTATCTATCTATC
>ML685800.1:3141172-3203616 GCA_007922175.1 Pelusios castaneus
ATAGCCCCTCCCAGTGGACGATGGGGGTAAATGGAGGCAGATAGCCCCACTCTTGGGCGGGGCAGGAGGGGGAATGGGGGCAGATAGCCCCTCCGCGTATGGACCAAAAGAGGATCTGAGAGGAGAAGGACTGAGACATCCCTCCTGGTAGGGGTCAGAGGTGCCTTTTTAGGGGCCCTATGGGAAATGCTGTTTCTTGTATACCCAGAGGGGCTTAGGGCAGGCCTGGGCTGGAGGGCCTTGCCCATCCGGGAGGGGTGACTTTGTTCGTCTTCCTTTAAGTAGGGGACAGCCAACGGGCCCCCGGCGTTTGGCTCGGACTCTCAGCCCCGCCATCGGCGCCTGTCGGGCCGTGGGGAATGGACACCGTGGGGAGGGTGGAGCGCCTGCTCCAGTACGTGTGGGGACGGCGCCTCCTTTCGCACCCGGAAATGCATCCGGTGAGTTGGGGAGTCTGGGTGAAAGGGGAAGGGGGCATCCATAAGATCCGCACACCAGGCCCTGTGTGACCCTGGGAGCAGCGTCCTCCCCCAGGGCTTGGATATGGGGCATCTCAGCTCGTTCTTACAGGGCCAGTGCTGGGATGGGGCGCAGGGGCAGGTGGGAACGACCCCTCCTGGCCAAGCACCCTCTCGTTCCATTCCAATCAGACCCCCAAATCCAGCTCCAGTTCTCCCCAAAGCCCTTCAGCCTCACCCTCTCACCTCCCTGCCTCCAGCTGTGCCAATCCCAGGCAAACCGTGGCCTGGATTCCGTGGCCCAGCCGGAAGGGATCCACGGACCAGGCTTGGTTTCTCCACCTGCCTGGGAAGGTTCGGAGGGAGGAATATTTTTCCCCGGGCCGTTTCAGGCGGATTCACATTTTAATTTGGATTGAAGTGGGGGAGGGGGCTTCTAATGAAAAGTGTTTGCTTGGCGGGGGGGGGGGGGGCGGTCTGAGCTATGGCTGGGACCCCAGGCCTGTGGATTTGCCCCCTGGGAGACAGCCACAGTCCAGGGGCGAGCAGGTTCCCGATTAGAAGGGAGGCGCCATGCTCTGCCCTGCTTCCCCATCTCCCCAGCCTGGACGGGGCTCTCAGCCGAGTGTCTGGGGCAAGCGGTACCTTAGCTAGCCCTGGCGGAGCATGACCGGCCCCTTTCCCTTCCCTTTGTGCCGCCGTGATGCTCCTGCGCCCTGCTCCGACCGGACTGGGCAGATCCAGCCCCGCCAGCCCAGGCCTTGAGGGGGCCCCGCCATTCGTCTCCCGCCCAGCTGGAAGGCCGGGGGCTTGCACGCAGGAACACTAAAGTGCGTCTCCCCCAGGTTCCCCGAAGAGGAGCTGTGTGCGGGGCAGGCCCGGCAGTACCGAGTGTGCAAGCTACACGTGAGTGTGCACCGGAGCAACGGCAGCCGGGGGCGGATGTTTCTAGCCCTGCCCTGTGGCCTGCCATGATGCCACACAAGTGGGCGCTGCTGGCTCGGAGCAAGGCAGCAGCGTGCGGTGGCGAGGGTGTTAGACGGAGGCAGCGGGGTCCTGGGGTCTGGTCTGGGCTCTGCCTCTGAACATAGGCGGGCCCCCCTCTCTGTGCCTCAGTTTCTCCATCTGCTTCTCACCTCAACTTTGCAGCCCTGGGCCCTTCTCCTCCCTGGCCCTTTAGAGGTTTGGCTTCACTCCCACAGCTGGATCATGTTCTAGCTCTTCTGGGGGCAGTCCCTTTGTCCCCCCCTTCCCCGTGTCCTCCCACCCCTGAGCTGCTCTGATTTCGAGACTCCCTGACTCAGAAACGCCAGAGCTCACCCCTCGAGACCAGCGTGCTGGTTCTGATTTCTGGCTTTTTCTTCCTCCTGCAGTCCCTCCCTCACCCCATTTCTGGTGCCTTGTAACCCACCCACTGGTCTCGGTGGCGGGTACCAAGAGATCTGCAGCGTGTGCCCTTCCCTTGCAGGAATGTCCCGGCAGCTCAGTGCCCTTCCGCGCCCTACAGTGCTCCCTGTATGACGGCAAACCCATCCTGGGGGGCCAGGCGAGGTACCAGTGGGTTCCTTTCCATGGAGGTGAGTCCTGGGTTCGAATCCATCCTCGCGGCACAGGCGTCCCACTGCGACTCCGCTCTCAGCCTGTGGCCATTTCTCCAACCGCCCTCGCTGAACGGCGGGGCCTGCGGTTTCCTGACCTCACCCCTAAACTGGAAACACCCTACCGCTTAGCAGCCCAGTGTGCACCCCATTGGATGGCTCTGGTTGTTGGACAAGGGTCTGTCTCCTCTTAATCTCTCTCTTTCTCCTTCCCCCCCTTTCTTGTCCCCCTGCTTTCCTCTCCAGCTCCCAACCTCTGTGACCTGAACTGCCTGGCGGTGGGATACAATTTCTATTACACATTTGGCAGGGTGCTGGACGGGACCCGCTGCAGCCCGGACTCCCAGGATCTCTGCATCAGCGGCCAGTGCTTGGTAGGTCTCTCTGGGGCAGGCCCTGGGGCGCTTGGGAGACCAGCTGGCGGGCGGGGGGTGCCCAAGGGGTCGATGCCGCCATGGCAACGAGGGATGCAGGATAAAGTCTTGTCCTGTCCCTGCATTCAGGGGGTGTGTTCCGCGAGCACCGGCCCCACCGATCGCCCCGTGCTGGCCGGAGCCAGGCAGGGATATTTGGCATAACCCCCTTTGACGCCAGCGTTTCCCCCCCGGCAGGCGGCGGGGTGCGACGGGATCCTGGGCTCCGGAGCTCGGAGCGACGCCTGCGGCCAGTGCGACGGCAGGAACGACTCGTGCCTCTTTGTGCAGCGGGTGTTTCGGGCCTCGCCTCCCTCCCCCGGTGATTGATTGCCCGCGGGTGAATGCTTTGGCTTCAGCAATCCGCCCGTCTCCTCCGCCCTCCCCAGCCCCACTTCGGAGCTGGCACCCTGGGAGCCCAGCCCCTCCCGTCCGGCGCTGCCTATCCCCTTCCTGACACCAAGCAGGCCGGGAGGGATTGACGGGCATTCACGAGACTTGCCCCCCACATTCTCTGCAGGCAGAAGGAGGGAAGAATTGAGCCGCAAATGGCAGCTGATGGAGGGGGCGAGCGGGCAATGGCGGTGGGGCACGCTGCGGAGGTGGAGACCAGCTTTGGGGGCAGGAGGCACAACCCCCTTCTGCTGCCATGCCTGGCTCTGTACCACCGCGCCCGCCCCCACCCTGCCGCCCCCTGTGCGGTAAAGGCCTCGCTAGCGGTTCAACTAACACTCCAGGCCCCCCCTTCCTGCGTGTGCATGTGAAACCCGCCCCCACCCCCAGCCCCAGACCACGCCGCGTCCTTCTCTTGGCGGTGGGGAAGGGTTCGGCCCACGGGTGGCTCCGGCGCTGGGATCGGCCCTTAGCTCGTCCCATACGCCCAGGCTGTGCCCTGACTCCTGTCCCCCCGACCTCCCCCCAGGTTTCTTTGGGTACAAGAACGTGACAAGGATCCCGGTTGGGGCGATGCACATCAAGGTCACCGACCGGAGCCGCAACTACCTAGGTAGGAGGGGCCGGCCCCACCCTATGGCCTCCTGTGAGCCCCATCCTGCCCACATGGCTTCTCCCTTGCTGTGCTTGCGGGGACCAGAACCCAGACCCCTCCCCACTTCCCTCCCACGCTGGGAATGGGACCCAGGCGTCCTGACTCCCAGCCGGGCCCTGCTCTAACCACTGAATCTTACTGCCTCAGCCAGTTAGGCTGGGGTAGGGCCCTTTGTGTCCCCCCCTCCCCAGAGGGCACAACTGACCATCTGCACCTTTACCACGGTGGCCCCCCGCCGCCGAGCCCAACAGCGCCGTGCCCCCCCCCCCCCCCCGGAACCAGCTGTCATTTGGGTCTCTCCGCAGCGCTGATGAACGGGGAGCGGCACTATGTGATCAATGGGGACTGGGCCATCGACGGGCCGGGCACCTACGAGGTGGCAGGGACCACGGTGCACTATGCCCGGGACGCGGGCAATCACGAGAGCCTGGAGGCAGCTGGGCCGACGCAGGAAGACCTGCACCTCATGGTGAGGATGGGGGGGCTGGGGGGGGGACTTAGAGGCTATGGGGGCCTCATCTCTCCCCTTCACAGGCTGATCTTCCCTTCCCTGGTGTAACACCCCAGGGGCCCCAATGCATGGGAGAACAGCACCACCCTTTCCCCTGTATATGTGCACACTGGTTTGTTATTGTAGGGTCTCTCTTGAGAGCTGGGCCATTGTTATTGTAAGGTCTCCCCTGAGAGCTGGGCCATTGTTATTGTAGGGTCTCCCCTGAGAGCTGGGCCATTGTTATTGTAGGGTCTCCCCTGAGAGCTGGGCCATTGTTATTGTAGGGTCTCTCCTGAGAGCTGGGCTGCACACCCTGCTTTGTTATTGTAGGGTCTCTCTTGGGGCCTGTTTTATGCACCCTGGCAGGTGGGGGCAGGGACGCGGGGGGCTCATGCTGCCGGATGAGTGGGCTCAGGGCAGCTCTCCTTCCTCCCCCCCTCCGGCAGGTCCTGTTCCAGGAGTCGAACCCAGGCATCGAGTACGAGTTCTGGCTGCCCCGAGAGCAGCCCCAGCCCCTCCAGGGCGACTCCAGCCCCCTGCGGCAGCCTCAGCCCAGAGGGATCGACCTAGAGCCGCCCAGCAGGCCCCAGCCTTTGCCTTGGACCATGTCAGCGCCCCCCACTCCTGCCAGCATTGGGGACACGACCACGGAGAGGTCCTGGAAACCCCCGGACACAACTCCAGCAGGTGCCTGCTCTGTCCCCATCCAGATCTACCCTCTGGGGCTCGGGCAGCTGGCCCAGACGGCCGAACAGACAGCACCTTGATTGCCCCTCGCTGGGGGGTGGAGGGGACATGGGGAGAAGAGGGGCAGGATCCTACCCCTGCGGGCTTCAGACTGGATTCGGGATTGGAGTTCTACCTGGGCCCCTCGCGCGCGAACGGATGGCACCAAAGCCCCAGACCCGAGACCCGAGGTCTGGATCTAAATGTCAACCCCTGCCCCAACCCCATTTGTCCCTAGGGTTTCCCCAGCGCTGGGGCCTGGGACTGGCCCTGGGGGATTTGGTTCTCGACTCCCACCCACCTGGCCCAGACACGGGCTCTCCCGCAGAGTGCACGTACCACCTATACCCTGAATACGTAGGAGGTTGGGGGGGTCACTGGCCCCTGGCCCTGTCTGCCCCCCCGGGATACAGGTGTGGCTGGACAGCCCCACAGCTGGGAGTTGGGACGGGGGTGTTTCGGGAACATTTCCGCCCCACTAGCAGCAAGAGACTATCCCCGCTTGCCCCACGGCAGGCTGCTGATGTCCCATCCCAGCCCCCTCGCTCTACCTGCCCCACAACGCAGCCACAGTGACTGAGCACGTGGGTGGGGGCTTCCGCCAGGGCTTGGGGCTGTCAGGAAGGGTAGCGGGGTTCTCTGCCCCCCAAACAATCCTCCACCCCCAACGGACTGCACCGGCTTTGTGCCCCGTAGGGAACTGCGGCAGGTGCCAGACGCCCAAGGGGAAGTCCCAGCGTATCCGCCACTACTGCGAGAGTGACTTTGGTAAGAGCCCCCCTGGCCCAGCTTCCCGGTGCGGGGCTGAGCGGGAACGTGGCTGGGGGAGGCAGCTGGAGGCTGGCACAGCTCGGGACCAGCTGAGACGGGCCAGGGAACTTTACTCCAAAAGCCTTCCCCCTATCGGGGCCGGCACCCTAGAGGGGACATGTCCCATTCTGCATCCCCAAGCCAGGCAGGGCCCTGCCCTGGGGCCAGATCGGAGCTGGCACCCCTAGAAGGGGCAGGCCCCATGCCCGAATGCCCCAGGCCAGCTGATTTTCCACCCCAGCCCTGACTCTGCTCTTGCCCCGCAGTGTTCCGGGCCCGGATCCTGGCCAAGCGTCAGCTCGGGCAGGAGACGCGTTACGACGTGCAGGTGAAGCACACCTACCACAACCGCTCCCCGCTGGTGCACCGGGAGTACGTGTGGGTCTCCAACGCCTGCGACTGCCCCCAGCTCCTGGAGCGCCGCGAGTACCTGCTCATGGCCCGGCGCCACGTTAACTACGAGCACACGCTGAACCGCATCCTGCTGCAGCGCGGCAGCTACGCCCGGCCCTGGTCGCCCCGCGAGGACATGCTGCTGCGGGACATCGCCGTGCATTGCACCCGGGACAGGCCGGCGTGACCGGCTGGGAGCTCCCTCCTGCAGCGGCGAGGGAGAAGAGAACTGGAGACAGAGCGGGCGGGGAGCGGTTTGTGGGGGCGCCCCGACCTGTTTGCACCCAGCGCCTCCCGGGCATATTTGGGGTGAACCCACAAAACCCGGGGTCCCCTCCGATCAGCCAACGCTGCCCGCGGCTGCACTCAGCCCTGGGCTGTCCCCTGGTGTAAAGTCACCCCCTGGCTCCCGCTGCAGCCGGACCCTCCCCAGCGGGGCAGCCATGGGGCCAAGGGCTGGGGGCTGATGGGCCGCAGGGAGCAGCGAAGGAGGAAGGCAGAGGGTTATAGGAATGGGGGGTTTCAGCGTCCAATTGATCACTCGAGTGGAAGCCTGGCAAGCTGCCTGAGGGGCGGCTGGGGCCGTGGCTTCCAACAGACAGGACGTTCAGAGGACACAGGACTTTAATGTGGTGATTGGTGCCCCCCAAATCCAGACCATAAGACAGGCAGCAACCCCGACGGGCCGCTCGGCCCTGTAGCCTGGCTCTGCACGGCCGGGTGCAAACGGCCTGAGAACCCAGTCGTGCACGGATATCTCACGCACACACGCTAGCTCACGAGGCAGTCCCCGCCCAGGCATGCCCGCACCCCCAAACCCCTCCCATCACACACCCAAAGCTGTCTGGAGCTCCCAGCGCCCGAAGCAAATCGTCTGTGTCTGTAATTACCCACCTTCCCCACCCACTCTCCCTGGTGCAGGGCTGGGTTGCTCCCCCACCCCTCCAGCTGCTCTGGGTCAAGTGTCTGGATCTGGCCCTGCCGTGCTGTGCCCCCCACTGATGCCCGTCGCATTGAGGCTTGTGGCAGCCACGGATCCCTGCCCCAGCGCTGCCAGGCAGCGAGAACACGTGAATGCCCAGAACACCAGCCCCAAGCCTGCGGGAGGCAACAGACTCCGACTGTCCCACCAGCCCCTCTGCCTGGGCCAACCAGCCCATGCCAGGTGAGATTCCCAGCGGGGCTTGGTCTTCTCCATCTCGATGATCTCAACCCTGCCAGCCCGGCTCTGGCTGGCAGCCCACATGCCCTCCCAAGAGCTGGCAGAGCAGGCATGGGATGGGCAGGCTTGGAGACAGGTGCTTGAGGGGGCTTGGATGGCTAGTGGGGTCCCTTCTCCCTGTGCGAGCACACCTAGCGTCAGGGCAGTCGGTGGAAGGTGCAGCTGGGTGCGCCAGGGCATGCCAGCTGGCAGGCCCAGCGGGAGGCCATGTGCTGCAGAAGTGGGTGCTCTTGGGGCTGGGGGACTTACAGGAAGGGGGAGGAGAGGGCGCAGCAGGAGGTGGGCCTTGCTAGTGCCCACTGAATGCTCTGTGGCCCCAACACAGAGCCCAGCCTTGCTCATAGATGCCCCTCCGCGGCTCCCCCCGCCTGCCTCGCACATGGGCACTGCCAGCATCTCGCCCGGGGAGCCGCAGAGAGTCCTGCCAGGAGGGGGGCACCCTGCTGTTCCCTGCTTCTTTTTCTTGTGTTTTTGGGGGTAATTTATTTTTGCAAAATAAAACGTCTCCATCTTATTAATGTAACCCCCGTCCGCCCCACTTCGGCCTCATCTGGCACCAGGCCCCTTCAGGGATCCCCTAGCCCCCCTCTCCAACAGCAGGTTACGTGGCCTGGCTGCAGGAGCTGCTGGGAAAAGGCTGGGTCGCAGTTTAACTCCAGCAGGGCAGGGCCTCGGGGAATCCCGCAGCCCTGTGATCCCGAAGGGGCAGGGTTTGTGGGGGCGGAATGAGCACCCCAGACAGATGGGGACCTGGCTCAGATTAGTGCCAGTTCCTCTGTGTCTTGCAATGATCCCAGGGGAAGAGAGCCCTTCCCCACATGGAGC
The DNA here is from genome assembly GCA_007922175.1 of Pelusios castaneus. Lineage (NCBI taxonomy): Eukaryota > Metazoa > Chordata > Testudines > Pelomedusidae > Pelusios > Pelusios castaneus. The sequence continues at coordinate 3,149,159 of ML685800.1, forward strand.
CAGTGCCTCTACATTCAGTAGTGCGGACGGCCTTACCCAGGGATTCCACATTAGCCCTGGAACAAGGGAGGTGTCAGCCCGTCTGTCCATGGACTAATCCCACCCTCGGGGCAAAGGGCTCATTTCTGGGCACTGGTCCAGCCCAGCTGCTCCAGACATCATCACCCACTGGGCCAGGAAAGAAGCTAGGAAAGCCCCACCCAGCTATCACCGAAGCTAGGAGATGACTTGAGGCCCCCCTGACTCGTTGCACTGATGACTCTCTTTGCAAAGCAGTGGCCTAGCAGAGCCGGCAGCTCCCAGCCCGGTCCATTGGCCAATGAACTCTCGCATCCCAGTAAAAATTGGTGGGGGGATCAGAAGGGAAACTCTGGAATCGGCAGCGCTCAGCAGAGGCCAGCGCTCCAGCCTTATCTGGACCCATTTCCCCAAACAGACAGCTTTATCTCCAGGAAAGACTGCTAGGAGCTGGAAAATCCCTCATCACAATTAACAATGGTGGCAGGACTCGCTCCCCCCCCCCCCCAACGCTCACCTTTCACTCCTGGACCAAAAGCGCCTGCCAAATGGCAGCTCCGTCCCGGGACAATGAATAAACAAGGAAAAGGACTGAAAAATCACTGCTGATCATCAGGGCTGCCACCTCAGAGGAGCCTGGCTGGCTTGGTGGATTTTCTCAGCAAGCACCATGGCTTTTTCAGGACTAGAGATTTCTTTTATCCTTGATGGTTTTGGTCTTTCCCACCCCACCAAAGACAGCTGGAGGCTTCCAGCCCCAACGAGATCAATTTTCGATCCGGAGAAGCATCAAGAAAAAAAAGGGAGCAGGGTGTGTGTGTCTGGCTCCTCTGCCCTGAAATCTGGGCACCAAAGGCCACTGAAGAACTGTGATGAGACACTTGCGCGTACAAAGCAATAAGCGTGGATGTTTCAGAGATTGCCAACCAGGCCGCTGCTTCTGGGATGCTGTGAAGAGTGGGCACAGGCCAGGCGTCTAGCAGGAAATGGGCCCTGAGGATGAGATCTAGCAAGCTGGGGAACAGCTGCCAAAGGGAGGGGCTGATTCCTGGCCCTGGAGAACACACTGCCGAGGGAACCATCCTGATAGCGCAGGAGGATGGGGAGCTGGGGCCTGCCAGTCTTCCGAATCCAAAGTAGCCTGGTGTACTGGGGTTGTAGCCAAAAGTTACCCAGCAGAGAAAGCTCTCAGAACAACCACCTCGCCAGTTCTACTGATCCTGACTTGAGTCCTGCGATACCAGACGCTTTCCTTAAAGCCCCACCTCCTGGAGTCAGGTGATCGCACCAGACTCTGAACCTTCATTTAAAAACAAAGCAGGTTTCTATCTCTCCATGCTGCCCAGACAGCTTGAAACAATGACACGAGAGACTCAACAGCCAGGAGGTGAAGAAGAAACCCAGCCCTGCCTTGGGACTTTAAAAAAAATCTCATGATGTTTAAGCCAATCTGGTGATTTTTGTGGGACGGCCGGACCTGATTTTTGAACGCTGGATGTTAGTGTGGCTGTGCATGTACACACATTCATGAACATGCACTTGCATGCATACATCACCATCCATGTGCACCCGTGTATGGGCATGCAGCTCTCCAGATGCACAAGCACAGGCATTCCCCCTTCTTCCTCTGGCTCGGGGAACCATTATTCCCACTCCAGGTCCCAGAAAAAATGAGCCCCAACCTGTGTGCAGTCGTCTGATGGCAGGTCGTGGAGCCACATGACGATTTAATGCTGAATCATTTGTTTTAATTCCTCTGGCACCATCCGGCCTTTCTATGCTAAGGATTGTGGCTCCCTCTGCTGGCTGTTTGGGCTCTGTCCGGCACCTCCAGGATCCCAGAGTTGGGGTCTGTGGGGTGCGCAGGCCCAGAGCAGTGTGTGTCAGGCAAATCCCAGGCCTCAGGAGTTTCATCTTTCCATCCCATCTCCCACGTGAACCCTCCCCCTATCAGCAGAATCCAAGAGGAAAAGAGGGCATTTGTCCTGTCTCTCATGGATTCTGGACAGACAAAATCCACTCATGGCAATATCCATATATAGCTCACACTTTAGCTATGCCCCCCAGCCGCTCTGTAGGGGCAGAGCAAAATCACTCTGCCCATTTTACACATGAGGAAACTGAGGCACAGAACAGGGAAATGACAGGGCCACTCCGATACACTAAGTCAGTGTCCGAGCTGGGGACGGAACCCAGGTGTCCTGATTCACTGTCTCCTACCACTAGATCCCACTGCCCCTTACGTCTTAATTTCTGATTTCAGCCAAAAGTGAAATGACTTGGTTGGGTTTTTACCCAGCCCTGCTGGGACGTTGGATGGTACCAGGAAAAACACTTGGCATGCTGGGCAGCTGCCGCTGACCAGTCCCAGGATGGGGATGGGGTCGGGGCTGCATGTAAGGTGATGGGGCATCCACAGGACTGTGTGTGGGGTGGTGAAGCTTCACACTGGCATAGGACCATGCCAGTCAGGGTTGAGGGGCCTTGGTAGGGCTCCCTGGGGGTGACCCCTGACTGGAATAGCAGCAGGGCCTGGGAGCCAGGGTTGAGGACTTAGTGGCTGCTTTTAAAACAATGCTCCCATCCCTTTAAAGGCACCTGGTTTCCCTACAGACCCAGCTGGGCTGAATTACTAACGAACCCCGCCAATAAAACAGCTTCCTGGGGCCTTTTGCTCTATGTCAGCTGTCCTTGATGTTCTGTTCCCTTGGCCAGGTGAGTCCTGGCCTCTCACCAGCATCATCTCAGGCCCCAGAGAGACTTGAACAAAATGTTGGCTCTCCAGTAACTGGGGGCCCCTATTTGCTCAATGAGCTGCTGTTTCTCTGACTCTCCTGTTGCTGTAGCATCTGAGGTGGGTTACAGGAAGCTGGAAGCAGCCTTGGCATCATTATTACAACAGCCTAGGGGCTCGGCTGTCTGGCTCTGTTCCTCTGTGTGACATCAGGGTAGGTGGGTGACTGGGATTGCTCAACTGGGTCCTGCTGCTGGCAGGAGTCTGGCTCAGCCTGGGACTAGTCTGGTGAGAGGTGATTGGCCCTGGCCCTGCTCCTGGTGGTTGGGAGGGCTGGCATGCTGGTGCCAAGCTGGCGTGCAATGCAGCTGCTGCGATGTGCTCTAGTGAAGCCCTGGGGCAGAGGTGGGTTGGTGACAATCAAATCTCCCTGCTCCTACCTGCCAGGGGATGGCAGCAGCAATAGTGACGTTCCTTTAGGCTGGTGCTAGGACAGAGTAACCCCTCCTACCTGGGACAGGTACAGCTGTCATCAAGCCGCCATTGCATTGCTGCCTCCCTAAAACCACGGCTGGGGGTCCCCCTGCCCTGGAGCAAGCCATGGCCCATCTGGAGGGAGATAAGGCCGACCTGGGCCACGTGTTCATCGGCCTTTCTGCTGAGGCTGCCAGCCAGGGATCTAGTGGTTGTGGACAGGGAGTCAGAAGGCCTGGATTCTATCCCCAGCTCGGCCACTGTCTCAGTGTATTGGAGTGGTCCTGACGTTTCCCTGCTCTGTGCCTCAGTTTCCTCATGTGTAAAATGGGCATAATGACTGATCTGCCCCACAAGCTCCTGGTGCTGGTGGCTCTATCGTGTCCTCCCTGGGTGTGACGAGTGGGAGAGAGCATGATCCCCTTCCTCTGGGGTCTTGGCCACTTTCACCCTCTAAATGGCTCCCGAGGCACTTGCTAGTTGCCCAGATGGCTTGAAATGCTCCTCTTCAAACGCTTTGGTCTCTATTTACGGGGGTGACTCTCTCCCGAGCTTGTTTGGCTTTGATATCCCTGGGGTGCCAGTACTGGAGAAGGGGCCCAGTGTTAGCTGCCAGTGGGATCAGGCCTGCTAATAGACAAGGTGGCTTTTCTTTGACGGGTGTCTGGCTTGTTCCCTTTCCTCCCTCCCCGCAGCTACCTGTTTGCACCATGATGCTCCGCTCAGGTAAGATCACACCCCAGGTGAAGAAACCCTTCAGCCGCAGAGAGCCCAGCTGTGACCTGGAGGAGCTGGGCCCCCCGACTCCAAAGGCGAGCGCCCCCCGAGGGGGGGAGAGCCAGTGGCGAATGGAAGGCCCAGCAGGTGAGGGTGCTCAGGGTGATGGCCCACAGTGCCTGTGCCCCTGCATGGGCGTGGAGTGCTCAGCACTCTCCTATGGGTGTCATGTCCCCCCCCCCACTCATCCCACCTCCTGCAGGCTGCAACCCCCCTCCCCACCTTTGCATCCTGTAGAGCCTGGGACCCCACCAGCAGGAAGGGCCAGGAAGGTGCATTTCGAACGGAGCCCGTCCAGCCCAGGAAGCCAGGCTGTTAGCCGGCGAGGGACGCTGCAGGGGATCGCCCGCTTCTCTCCCCTGGGGGTGGAGGGTAAGTGAGGCTGGCTGAACCCGCTGGGCGCCTGATGACTGGGACTTCCCTGAGCCAGTGCCCTCTCTCGGGGCCAGTGCTTGAGACCGACTGCCCCCACCTAAGGTGCTTGGGCACCCAAGGGGCCTTCACGCTGGGTCCACCCTTGGTTCAATAGCTGAGTATCAGGAGGCCCACGGTTCAGCCTGGGAGCAGGAGGTGACTGGGGGCTGTCGTGAAGGTGTTTACTCAATGGGAACTGCCTGGACTGGGCCCTGGGCCCCAAAGTCCTAGTTGCTGGCCACATGTCAGGCCTGTTTTTCCCGTTGGGATGGGTGGCCCATCTGGAATCCATGCCTTCATCCCTACAGAGCCAGAGAGCCCTCGGACACAGAAAGGGAAGCCGGGGGGTCAGCCTGTGGACAGTGTCCTCTACTTTGGGGACCTCCCCCTGGATGAGCCTGAGGAAACCATTGCCTTGAGTCCGTGAGTATGACCAGCCACGTTTCCTGCCAGCCACGTTTCCTGCCTCGGGTGGAGTGGGCAATGCTATCCCATAAGCTCCAGTCCCATTTCTCTGCTTCTCTCTGGTCCAGCTTCCTTCACAAGGCCCTGCCCTGCACGTCCAGCCAGAGGCCCCCCAGGAAGGAAATTCCTATCAAGACGCGCAGTACCCCTGAGAACACACTGGTCCTGGAGCTGGTGAGCTGGGGGATCTCGGCAGCGATCCGGCCTGCCCTGGGAGAAGCACCAAATCCCATCATCATGGGTTCGGTGCTTCCTGGCTGCTGCTCGCGCTCCGGGTGCTGCTGGCAGGCCTCGCTCAGGAGGGAGGGGTGCTACAGCTGCTCTTCCTCCCTGCTTGTAGGAGGGGATCCTGGTGTGCTGCTCCCTGACATCCAGCGAGGATGCTGATTGCACCTTCCTCACGGACTTCCAGGAGGACACTTATCGGGTTAGTGCCTGGCAGAGGCTATCGAGCGCCTTGGAGCATTGAGGGGCGGGGGAGCAGCATCTGGAAATCTGCCTATTCCTTAACAGGTGCCCTCCCTTTCTCCCCCCCCCCCCCCCCTGGGGGGGCCTGAGACTTTCCAACAAGGCCCTTTGCTCTGCCAGGTCTGACTTGTGGATGTGTGGTTCTAGGTTAAGCACCAGCCTCTTGCTGTTTGAGCTGCCAAACGGGAAGGCTGTGTCTACAATGACCCTCTAGCCAGGGTCCACTCACTAGATGGGAATCAAGAGCCACACTGTTATCTTGGCCTCCCCACCTCTGTTTTTTCCCCCAGCCCTCTGGCGCTGATCAGACCCGCATGGAGGGATGCTTCCATCATCTTTCTCAGCCAGCAGGAAGTAGGGGGAGAACATTTGCTTTTAATCTGTGGTTGGAGTGGCTAAAATCTAAGCAACAAGAGTTGCTGATCCTCATGCTTCAAGGCATGAGCTGACCTCTGCATGGGGGTCAGGAAGGCATGGACTTGTCCTGCATGTCAACTAATTGCTCTATCTCTGGAACATCTGGAGCCAGCTGCTCCTGGAGACTGGATCCGTGGGTAGATGGGCCTTTGAACTGACCTGCCACCTCCTCTGTCTCTGGCACTGAACAGGAAGCTGTTATGGGAGAGTTCGGGGAGGGGGTTGTGGCACAGGGGCTGGGGGCTGGGCCCATTAACACTGATCCTTGCTTCTTGACCCTTGGTTCCCTTCAGGTTTACATGAAGCTGCGCCCCCATGTACAGGAGTTTCTGGAAACCGTCTCCAAAGCCTATGAGGTACCTCCTGGGCCCTGGTCTCTGATAGTCAGGGTGCTGCATGGCCCCGCTGGGCAGAGGGTGAGGGGAATAATAATGATGCTTGCTGAGCAGAAGGAAGGGATGCACACTAGTGTGCGGCAATCGGGAGGGGACTCAGCTGTTGAATCCAGACTCAAAGCTAGGCTGGAATTGGGATGCCCGTGAACTCATCTGGGGGAGGCTAGCTGGGGCTTGTCTGTCAATGGAAGAATAAATTCCTGGGCTTCATGATTTCAGCACAGGGCTGGGCCTCCTGGATTGTAGGGTCAAACCCCCACTCACACTGCCCCCTGTGTGACCATGGCACTTATCTCCCCATGCTTCTGGGTCCCTATTGGTAAAACGGGTAATGCTCCTGGGGGTGGGGAGCTGCTCAGACACTGCCGTGGCAGAGAGGGTCCCCACACTTTCTCTCACTCCCTCCCCAGATCTTTGTCTTCACCACTGCAAAGCAGGACTACACAGAGAAGATCCTGGATGTCTTGGACCCGCAGAAGAAGCTGATCAGGTGATGTCCTGGGCAAAACCTGTGTCTCCTCTCTGCCCCCAATCCAGCTCTTACCTTGCCCTGACCTCTCCCTTCCAGGCACCGCTTCTATCAACATGACTGCCTCTGCATCCAGGGTTACTACGTGAAGGACCTCTCCATCCTAGAGAGAGACCTGGCCAGGACCGTGGCACTGGATGACTCCCTGCGCGGATTCCCGTACCAGGTAGCTCTCTGCTGTTCCTCTTCCTCCATCAGCTAGTCCCAGGGTCGGTGGGGGACTGAGTGCAGGTGGAACCCCTCTGCCAGTACAAGAAGGGTGTGAGGGTGGTGTGACCTCCTGCCTGCACCCCCCACTCTGTGCCATGCAGCAGGTCAGAGGTCTCCCCCAGGGAGTGGAGGGGTGACCCATTACACTGCATGGGGCCTGGGCAAGGCGTGCTTCCTGTTTAAAAGCATAAGAGGGTTGTGGGGGGCGGGTTGCCCCTTTCCTCCCCTCGGGTTCCCAAAGTGCTTTGCAAACAATCGTGCACCCCACCTCCTGCTGGAATGCTGCCACTGCTATGTATGTCTCAACTAAAGTTAAGTCGACTTAACAGGAGACATAGTCGACTTAAGGCTTAAGCTGAACTTCAGAGCTGGTGTTAAGTCGACTTAATAAAAGCCCAGTGTGGACGTGGCGTTCTTCAGGTCGACTTAAGTCAACCTAACTTGCAAGTGTAGACCTACTAGAGTGCAATGTAGCAGCTAAACAATACACCGCAAGGCTGGGCTGCTGAAGGTGGGGAGGGAAGAACTGCCCCATGGGTAATTATTGCCCCAACATCCTGGCTTGATTCAACACTGCCCCTCTGGAATTCCCCAGGAAGCAAACGCCCCATGTGCCAGGGGCATTAAAACACCACAAGAGGTCGGATCCTTGGTTCTTGAGCCTCATCCTACAACCTGGGTCTCCCATGCTTGATCCCGACATTGCATCCTTCCCAGATGAGGTCCTGCTGGGGGTGTTTGTCTGGCTATGATCAGCTGCTTGATGCATTAATATACTAACAAAGGTGAAGGAATACAAGGTGGAATGGGAAAAGAGCAGGTTAAAGAAGAGTTCACTAAATTCAGCTTGGCAGGGCCTGATAAAATCCATCCTCATGTCCTTAAGGATCCTATCTGAAGTGGCCTTGGCACCATTAGCAATTAACTTGGAGAGCTCAGGGAGGAGAGGTGAGATCTCAGAGAAGGGTACAAAGGGGACCCAGGAAATTATAGACCACTCCATGGAAAGGCACCAGTACAAACTCTAAACGGTCCACTTGCAAGCACATAGAGGATGACGGCCAACTCTGCACCTAGGGAAGTGCAATCTAGGTGGCGAGTGCACAACTGATGATGCACCCAGAGTGCACTGGGAGTAGTTATCAATAGCTCACTGTCAAACCCAGAAGGTAGATCTGTTGGATCCCAGGAGGCTGTGGAGTCCCCATCGGGGGAATAAGCTGGACAAACACCTCTCGGGGATGGTCTAGAGACTGTCAGTTGACTTTGTCCTGCCTCAGAGCAGGGGGGTGGGATTTGATGACCTCTTGAGGTTCCTTCCAGCCCCACACGTCTAGGATTCAACATTGCCAAGTACTCCCTCTTCCCCCTTCCCTGGGATCTCTAAGCTCTTGGATCTCCCCTAGCTGGCTGCAGCCTGGTTACCACGACTCATGGGTTCTTGCATAGCCAACCCTTCTTCCCTTTTTATCCAGATTTCCAACTGGATCCCAATCCCTAGCTGGCTGGGAGACTGCCAGGATGAGGAACTGTTGCGTGTCATCCCACTGCTAGGAAAGCTCAGCCAAGTGGTAAGGAGATGGGAGCTCTGAGTCAGCTTGGTCAATGTCCTTCTAACCAGGCTGACAAGGGGGATTGATGTCCCCTGAGCTAAACCTTGGAAATCCCTTGTCACAGGGGGATGTCCGCACCGAAATCCGGAGGAAATACCGTCTCTGCCGGCTACTGGCTGTAGAGTGAAGTCAGCCCGGGGACTAATAGTGGAAGGAAAAACCTCTTCCCAGAAGCCTCTCCTGCTGGTCTGCTCCGGGATGTCTAAGGCATAAAGCTGGAAGCCAGGGTGCCCAGTTCCAGCCAACAGCAATGTCAGGAAATGGGAGAGGCAGGATTCCCTCCCCTCCTACCAGAGGTCACTTCCTCTATGTACAACCTGCTGGGAAACCCCAGCTGGAGCTGGGTGACATAATTTACATGAGCATAGGGGCCAGTTTCCAAAAAGGATTGTGCCCACCATCTTAAAGTGGAAATCTGAATCTGACCCCTAGGTTTCCAAATCTACACCTGAAAGTTAGTTGGGATACCTCAGTTGTGGGGGGTACAAATGGAGAATCCCTTAAAGGAGCCTGACATTTTTTCATCCACCCTCTGATAAATCAAGCCCCTTTAATGTGTCTCAGATGGGCACCTGAACTCACTAGTTCATTAAACAAACCTGTGTTAACCCAAACTAAGCTCTTTAAAGAGAAGCTTTCTATCTTCTTGATGGCTCTTCAAATGGCGGAGAGAGTTTATAGAAGCAGCAACTTCCCTGCGAACCAACAGTTGCAGCAAGGCTCTGGGGCGTGAGAACCTGCGTGAAACAGACTGGAAACAAAAGTTGAGAAAGTCAAATGGCAAGCAGAGCTGGGCCCAGGGCTGAAGATAAATGCCCCTTAAATACTCTGGTACTCTCATGAAGCTGGGTCGTTTGTATTGGCTTTGAAACCTGAAAACAGATTTCAAAAATCTTCCCAATCAGTTTGGGCAGCCCGAGGCATTTGAGGCTTCTAGTGCGAGGTGGCTATAGCAGCCTCTCTGAGGGCAATGGGAGCTGGTGTGTGGCTCTCTGCCTGCTGTTTAAGATTTCAAGTGGTACATACGCACCTGCCTCTTTCTGGCTTATCTCCTGAATTCTTCCAACTTGGTACTTCTTCCCTCCTGGTCACAAAACAGCTCTGTTTTCTCCCTGGGTGGGTCAGGGGAGAGTGATCCAGGCATTCCCTGTATCTACTCTAGGGGGGAGTGAGATGGGGTGAGTCCTGGCAGGAGATCTGAGTTGTGGGCCGGGTGGAGGAACGTGTCCCTGAGAAGAGAAGCAGAACTGGCAGCCAGCTTTGACTTTTGCTTTTTAGATTTGCTGCTCTCTTGCCAACATGGTGCTGGGCACTGAGCCCTGTAGCTGAGCTGGCTGATCACGGTCTGATCCCATAGCGTGGGTCCTGCAGTAGGAACTTCAAAGCAGTAACTGGCTTTCCTGGGGCCAAGGTGCTGGCGGGGCTGGGTTGGCCTTAGCCCTCCACCTCAGCTGCAGGGCGTAGGTGTTCCCAGGCTATGCTGATAGGCCGGCCCCCAGGTGTCTCCCTTCTCATCATCCACGTGCAAGGCCCCTATGTGGCTCTTGTGCGAGTTCTGCCAAGCTGGAACGGAGTACGTATGGCACTCTCCCGGGCCTAGGGGCCATGTGCTGTGATGCTGGGCTTTTTGTAATTTTTTGTTTTAAAAAAACACTTTTCGAAAAAAGTTCTTATTTGTAACCTCTAACATAATAAAACCAACCTCCCTTCCTTCTCCCTGCTGCGTGGCTCTAACCCCCCCCCCCCCCCCGGGCCGGCTTCAGTGCAAAGGGCTCCATCCTGCTCCGCACACGCACAAGAGGGGAACTCTTCACTGATGGAACCGACAAGGCCACGGCGAGGGCGACCGCTCCAGCCTTTAGAGGTAGGAGGGCCCCAGTCACAGGTCAGCTCATTCCTCTGCTGGAGTGATCGGAACTGGTGCTGGGAGGGCTTGGATGGAACCAGTGCTTTCTGGCTGCCCGTGGCTGCATTCATTCCAAGTTCCTCCTCTAGCTGGGGCTGGTGTGATGCTCAGGTAGGTGGGGGATCTCCAGGTGTGGGGGCTGCCTCCTCCCTGGCTCAGCACTGGCATAATCTAAGCAGCATAGGGTTGGGGCAGTTTTCTTTCTACCTGGGGCAGCAGCGATCCTGCCTGCCAACCTCCTTCCTCCATGCACAAGGGGCTGTGAACCCCAGCAGCTGGTGCTGGGAAGGCTTGGGTGGGGCTCCGTAGCCATCCAGCCTAGGCCAGTGGCCACCAGCTGCCTGTGCAAGCCTGCTTCTGTCCCCAACCACCCTCTGTGGAGTCCAGCTTGATCCCCCTCACCAGCCTGTGTAACTCTATCCTTTGTCCCACCTTCGGCTGGGCTTTCCAGGCAGAGCACGTGGCTACTGCCAGACAAAGGGTGCTATTGTCAGAGAGGCCCTGAGCTTACCCCCTCCTAGAAGAGGTCAGCCCAGCTTTCAAAGCAATGGGGAAGGGGAGGAAAGCCAGGGGGCCCCCATTGTCCCACTCACACCCACACTGGTGGGGCTGTGAGACTTCCCAGGGCACGTAGGTCACAGATCCTGCAGAAAGCTGCTACTGCATCCATCCCAGTCCAGCCAGAAACTTTCTCCCGACCTGAGCATGCTTCAGCTTCCTGCGCAGCCTGCCCAGGGACAGGACAGCTCAGTTCTGCCCAGTTCTCCTCCAGGTGCTGAGACCAGGGCTAGTATGAGGGAGGGGGCCTGGGTTCTCCACATAGGATTTGTGGGGCTACCTGGAGCAAGTCCCTGCCTTTCTGTGCTTTGATCTGCCTCTGCTCTAGCTAGGCGATTGGGCATGTTCCGCTCACGGGAGCTGGCTGTGCCCCTTCATCTTCCACAAGCGCCGTGGGGAGCAAAGGGGGGGCAAGCCTGAGGCAGGAGGCAAGCCAGAGCCTGGCTCACTTGGTTACCTGGGGGCCCTACTCTCAGGGGAAGATGTGAGTGAGTGACATGACTCTGGCTGGGCTGGAGGAGCAGCCCCAGGATCCACAGTTCTGTTTTGTGGAAAAGGTGGGCTGAGGGGGGGATTAAGGTTCAAGACAACTGGGCTCCATTCCTGGCTCTGCCACAGACTGTGAATGAACTTGGGCAAGTCACTTAAGCTTGCTGCCTCAGTTTCCCCAGCCTTAGACTAGAGTAAGCCTGGCCCCCAGGTGGAGGGAAGGAATGTGCCCTGCATGTTAAGAGCGGGGCTGGCCCTGGCTGATGCATGGAGAGAACCAGTTTTAACCATTTCAGTGCTGTGCAGGGTTGAGGACTCCGTCCAAGCAGGGCCATCTCAACGCCAGGGCCCTTGCAGCTGGTTGAGATGTGAGAGTTGGGGGGGGCGGAGAGTGTCTCCCCTGTGCCCTGGTTACATTCCCCTGGTGCTGGTTTCTGGATACTGAGAGTTCATAAAATCTAAACCTAGCAGGAACCGTTCTGAGCGCAGGCTCCTGAGCGCGGCTGGGTGAGTCCTGGCCCAGCCCATATCTGGTGGCTGAGCTAGCCTATCTCAGCCTGGGGACTGAACGTCAAGTGGTGGGAAACAGACCACATCCATCCTCAGGTAAGTTTGTTCCAATGGGTCATTCCCCTCACTGCTAAACTCCTGTCTCTTATTTCTAGGCTGGGTTGAGCTGGTTTCTGAGCCCCAACTGTGCATCTTGTTCTGTCTCGGGCGGCTGGACCACCGATTCTGGAGGTCTCTTCCTCACCGAGGTGCTTGGAGGGGACCGAGTGGCTTCTAAACCTCTGATGCTCTTTAGCAAAGCAGTTTGAGTAAGAGCAGCCGGCTTGGGGCCAGGATGCCTGGGACCCAGCTCTGCCAGGGGGACTTGCTGTGTGGGTTTTTCCTTGGTCCCTAGGGGCAAGAAGGGGAAACTGAGGCCCGGTGCCTATCCCTCAGGGGCAGAGACACTACCTGCCTTTCCCCCCGGCCCATACTGCAGGGTGTTGCCAACCCCTGGGGGACCCCCAGCTGCTCCTGCGGTAATGGGGCCCGCCCGAGTGAAGAGGAGGGGGGCGGGGGAGAGGGCGGAGCCGCGTTGGCCAGGCACGAAACTTGACTCGCCTTTCCATTCAAACTTCCAGCGGAGCCTGCGAGCCGGAGCAAGGCCGGACGCTGCGGGGAGGGGCGTCCCTGGTAGCGCAGCCCCCAGCCAGGCGGTGAGGAGGGGGTCTGGGGGAAGCGGGGTGGATGGAGGAGGTGGTGAATCGTGGCTGGGGGGGCCCCGAAGGGTTCAAACCTGTTTGCACTCTGTGCGCTTTCGTCTCTTCTCAGTGGCCTTTCCCTAGCAGAAGAGAGGGGTTCCCCCTTCCCTGCACCCCATCTTCCTCCCCTACCCCTTTCGTCCCGTACCCTCTTCTTCCCCCACCCCCTTCCCTGCACCTCATCTTCCTCCCGCACCCCATCTTCCTCCCCTGCTCCCCTTTCTTCCTTCCCCTTTCCCACTAGAATTGGGGATCGATTTCTTTCCTAGCCTAAGCTGTCCCCCCGCCTCCCGACACGGGGTGTGTGTATGAGGGTGACTGAGATTTCTCCTCTCCGCTTTCCATCAGCAGGAGGAGGGGCCAGAGGAGATCTTGGGGGACGGGGTGCAGGTCCCCCCATTTCCCCAACCCGGGTCCAAGGTGAGATGTTTGGACTGTCTCCTTCCCCTGCTCACACCGATTTAATGTCCCAGCTGCACTGAGGTGGCTGCTTGGGGGGGGGGGGGGGGGGGGCTTTTTTTTTTCTGAAACACAAACCACCGCCCGGCCCCCCTTTGACCCCCCCCCCCCATCCCAACAAGGTGTCTCCCCTGATCTCCCTATGTAAAGCTGTGGCCAGCAACTTAGCTTCCCACTTAGAGCTGGAAGTGGGGGGAAAGGCCGCTCCCTGCGAGGACGTTGCACATCCAGGCGTGTTGTGGGAGCAGCTCCCCACTTTCCAGGTGGGGCCAGTAGCGGAGATGGGATTTCTGATGGGCCGCACCATGGTGCTTGCCATATCCCAGCAATGTGGCACCCATTGGCATGGGTCCTGTGTCCTCTGCCCCATGGCAGCGATGGGCCCCCTGTTATAGGGACACAGACCCTGACTGTGCCATGGGAAGGGATCCCCCAGCCCATGGGCTGCGCCCCACAGGGCTCCTGGTACCCAAGATGGGGGAGGGATGAGTTCTGTCTTAGATTGGGGGCAATTGGCTCAGTGGCCAATTCATACCCCCTTCCCTGATTCTTGCTTGCTGCCGGGAGCCTGGGACCCCTCTGATGATGGAGTGTGTGGGATGCTAGAGAGTCAGCTGCGGGAAAGTCCCTGCTCAAGGTGCCCGCCCCATAGGCCGACCCTCCTGTTCAGCTCTCAGCTGAAGCCATTCCCCAGGGGACTGGGTCATTCTGAGGGGCTGACCCCTACCCAGAATCTCTGCTCACTGCCAAGAAGGACCATCAGCTCTTCTGGCCCCCTGGGCTCTTGGTGTCTGAAATGTGACCACAATCTGGCTGGCTGGAGCCCAGCTCTAGCCTCCTTCCAACTCCCTTCACAAGCCGTGGGGTTTGGGGGCTGTGCCCTATGGCAGTGGTTTTCAAACCTTTTCCTCAGGACCTGACCCAGTAGAAAAAAATCATTTCTGCCCGCGACCCAACAATGACATCTTTGAGCAATGCATTCCAGTCTTATGGCAGTAGCAGCTGGTGCACCCAGTCCTGGGTCCCGACCCGTAGTTTGAAAAGCACTGCTTTAGGGAATGCTTTGAATTCCACGATGCTTTCCCATAGGGAGCAGCCTCCATTCAGCTCCAGTCTCAGCTGTGGCTTCAGGCTACCAGAGGAGCCGTCACCCGGATCCCACCCTCTCTGATAGACCTTGGCCTTCCAGGGAGCATCTCTGTGGGCAGGTAAGAGACTGAGCCCCCAGCTCTGAGCCTAGGGGCCGGCAGGGAGGGGAACCCAACATCCAGCCACTGTCACTTTTCAGACTCCAAATCAAGTGCCCTTTTTGCTCCACACCCTCTGTGAGAAATGTTGCTGGAAGAGATTGCTCTTGGGAAAATGCAATAAGCAAATGGGGGGAGTGTCCAGTGGTTAGAGCAGGTGGCTGGGAGTCAGGACCCTACTGGTTAGAGCAGGCATGGGATCCTGGACTTCCCAGCTTTGAGAGGAGCAGAGCTAATAGACAGAGTAGGGAGTGCAGGAATCAGGCCTGCCAGCTCCTCTCTCGCCTCTGTTACTGAGTGGGGGGCTGAGCCTTCCCCGCTGTCTCTGATTCCCCCCCCCCCTGTGAAACAGGGGTGCTGAGCCACACCTGCCAGGAGAGGAGAGGAGCCCTGGTGATAGCCAGGTGCAGGAGGGGGGTCAGGTACCCTGTTCCCCCCACCCCCTGGGCTCTGACAGGTCTGTACTCTGCAGCCTGCCCCTCTGGACATGACCACCCGCAGGGCCCCAGCCAGCTGCCGCCAGCTGCGGGAGTTTGACAGCCTCAAGGACTCCATCGCGGACCTCCTCAGCCAGCTGCAGGACGTTGACCCCAGCCGCCTCTCCTTCTCGCCCTTCCTCGACCTGGACACCCAGATCTCCCTGGCGCCCGTCTCCGACAGCCCCGAGTCCTCCGTCGAGGAGTTGCACTCCACCTCCGAGGAGGAGACCTCCCCCAGCCTGGCCATGGGGGACTCCTTGGGGACAGGGGCTAAGCTGACAGCGGGGATATGTAGCCAGGGGGCTGGGCCTCTGGTGGGGGAGGACCCCAGGCTTCCAAGGGCAATGAACCCCAGAGACCCCACCCTTCCATTCAAAGGCTGCACCCCCTGCGAGACCGGCAGGATGAAGCCCGAGGACAGCGTGGCCGTGGCGGTGCCAAAGGAGACCTGCTTCCTGGACAGGGTGGGGGCAGAGACCCCCAGGGTGTGCACCAGTGGAGAGCCAGGTGGGGCTCAGCCCCATGGTGAAGCATTGGTATGCCCGGTAGCCAGTCGGCCTCCCTCCAGGGAGGAGCAGCAGTCCCTCAGCTGGGGCACGGAGCCGCTTTCCTGTGGCCCCGAGGAGCCGGCTCCTGGCCCGCCAGGGAAGTGCTGTGCCTGCTGCACCAGCTCCCACCTGAAGGCCGTGTCCTCGGTCTTTGTCTCCCTTCTCCTGGCGCCCTGGATCCTCTATGGATGCTATTGCCTCTTGCCCGTCAAGCCACCGCTCTGTCCGGATCTGGCCAGCCGGATGGCCTTCGCCCTGCGCTGCCTCCTCATCGCTGTGGTGCCCATCATGTTTGGTAAGGTCTGGGGTTGCTGGGTTTCAGGGCCCAGGAGGGTATCACCTCTTCCCCTCATGGCAAACACAGCACCTTCCCCACCAACGCTTCAGGGGGACCCAGCTCTCACCCCACATGGTAGACCCCCCCATCCATTGTGGCTCTTGTGCAAATTGGGAGGGTGGGGCCTTGCACCCTGGCACTGGTGAACATGGCCACGTGAGGGGGGAGGATGTTGGGGGGCAGGTTCTCTCTGATGCTGGCTTGGACGCTGGATGTAGCCCTGGCTTTGCAGAGAGAATTAGTGAGTGGTTAAGGCAGGGGGCCAGGGCCACTCCTGGCTCTGCCACTCGCTCTGTATGCCCTTAGGCAAGTCCCTTCCCCGCTCAATGCCTCAGTTTACCCTGCTGTAAAATGGGGACACTGTCAGGGGACAGCTGCAGTTTCCCAGGCCTGGGTCACGGCAACATCTACTTAGAAACCTGAAGGAAGAGAGCAGAGCTCCGGCTGGTCTACCTTCCTCCAAACCCACCATGAGGGTCTCCAGGACCTTTCTTTTGACATCTTGGCCCCAGCCTGATGCTCTGCGCTTCCCCCCAGCCCATGGGCGTGGTGAGGGGCCCCGCTCCCCGGGGACCTTCCTCTATTCGTTTTGGATCCCTCGCCTGGCCTCTGGTGCAAGGGGCTGGAGCCCCAGGGCAGACAGCGACCCTGCAAGACAAGGCACAAAGACATTCTCCCTGCCCTGTTGGTCACAGAAAGCCACTGGCTGGTGTCTCCAGCTCAGCTGCTCTCTGGACCCCCCAACAAGGAGCAGGAGCTGTGTGGCCCCAGCTGGTTGGATGGCTGATCAAACCGCCCCTCATCTGGGGTTCCTCTCTGCTTGTTGGGCCCCCTTCCCTCCCTGCCCTGACCATGGTGCTGAAGAGGGAAGACGTTAATTTCTTTGTCTTCTCTGTGCCCTTTGGGGAGGTGGGGGGCTGAATCCTCCACCAGCGGGGGCTCTGTGATGTGTAATGATTTAGCAATGGAAACTGGCCTCGAAAACTGGGCCGGCAGCTCCCAGAACAGCCGCCTCACCCCATTCGCTACTCGCCACGGTGCTGATTTCAAAGCTGGAGACTTTTCCAACCTGAGCCAAGCCAGGAGTGTCCTCTGGGCCTGACTCCCCATCCCCGTCCCATCTCCAGCCACCTGAGCTCCATCTCCCACCTCCCCAGGCTGGGCACTTCTGCTCCGGTACGGTTTTCCTGCTGTCTCGGTGCTTTCGGCACGGGGGAGGAATGTTGCTAAGCGCTGCTTCATTATTGCTGGCCCCCAGCCCCTGTCTGTCTCCCACAGAAGGCATTCGGAGACCGGTTTAATTACAGAGAGAATTCCTCTGGGTCCCTTTGTTATCTCTGTAAACAGCCAGGGCAGGGAGCAAACAGGGCCATGGGGCTGGAATTGGCTTTTGGAAAGATCCCTGAGCAAAGCATTCCTGCCTTGATGAGAGGGACGTGGGAGCTATTGCAACAGCTGCCTAGCCCCTCCGTCCCTGGGCCTGGGGAGGGTCAGATCTGGCCCTAGACCTAATGCACTTCCCTAGGGTCTTATCTGGGCCCTGTCACCAGGGCAGCTTGTGCCTCGATGTCCGGTCCAGGGCCTAGAGTGGGATAAAGGCTCTTGTCCTTTCCCTTGGCTTTGCGTTGGTCATGTGGTCACATCCAGAAGCTCCCAGTTGTGGCCCAGGCCACAGGGTGCTAGGTTCTGTCCAAACCCAGCCCTGCCCCAGAGTCGACAATCTAGGCTCCAACCCCCCAAAGCTGCACGAGTAGGAGATTTTCCCTCCCTATGTTGCAGGCACTAATAACTCCCATCTGCATCTGGTCGGAAGCAGAGTAGGGAGCGGTCAGTAGGGAACTCCCATTTAGTGATCCAGCTTTGAACATCTCCTAGCACTCCCCGGAGCAGGGAGCCAGCTCTGCCTGCACTTGGCTGTTTGGTAGTGGCTGTTGGTTCCTATCCACCGGGGAATTAACTAAGGGGAGAAAATCTCCCTGCAAAGGTGGGGCTGTCTGCTGGGGAAGGCAGCGGTGTGAACTTGGGGGGGGAAGGGCAGCACCCTTTCTTGCACCATGGGTAAGGTTTGCCATGAGTGCCCTGCTGAGTGCCGGCTTTGGCAGGATGGGGCCCCTCTTTCTGTTTGCAGTGGCATGTCCTAACCCTGATGCCAATAACGAGGGTTGCTGCCATGCCAAATTCCAGGAGCAAAGCTGGTCTAGACCAGTGGCTTTAAGTGTAGGATCAGGCGCATCTCTTCTTCTGTTTCAGGAGCCCACTCGCCCTGCCCTTGCGCCCCACCGGCCAATGGACTCTCAGCTATTTCCATCCATCGGTAACAATAATATGGAGTGCTTTACATAGAGATGTAGGCTGCATGGTGCAGCTGGGGAAACTGAGAGGCACAGCAAAAGAACAGCAGAACCACACATAGAGCCAAGTAGCCCTGTCTGCCGAGGGTGCTGGAGGATCTGAGTGTCTCTCAGTCTTTCGCCTCCTTAACTTGCTGTGGGGCAGGGCTGTGCTGGTAGTTTTGGGGGCAGGGAACATCTGGTGCTGTTGTTTTACAGCTGGCCCCAAACGATGCTCAGTGACATAAAAGAGGCCAGGTTGGCCTGTGGTGTCTGATGTAAGCCTCTCCCCCTGCAGGTATCGTGTTTGGGGCTCTCGCCAAGCTCTGCTCAGTGGCCATTGACCCGCTGGACACCCGCTCGCTGCCCGCCCTGCTCCACCAGTCGTATGTCACCAGCTCCGTGGAGCAGTTTGTCATCTTCGGCCTCAACATGCTGGTGCTGGCCATGTTCCTGGCCCAGGAGCATCTGCACCTCGTTCCCCTCCTGGCCGGGCTCTTCTCCATTGGCAGGTGAGATGCGGGGACCAGCAGTGGGCGGCAGGGACAATGCACCCATAGATTCAGTTAAAGATCTCTTGTCCAGCCCCATGCGAGCAGAGAGTCAAGAGAAAAATTATTCTCTTTAATCACAGATGATAGGACAAAAAGCAATGGGCTTAAATTACAGCAAGGGAGGTTTAGGTTGGACATTAGGAAAAAATTCCCAACTCTCGGGGTGATTAAACACTGGAATAAGTTGCCTCGGCAGGTTGTGGAATCTCCTACATTGGAGGTTTTTAAGGGCAGGTCAGACAAACACCTGTCAGGGATGGTTTAATGGGGTACTTGGTCCTGCCGTGAGTGCAGGGGACTGGACTGGATGACTTCTCATGATCCCTTCCAGTTTCTATGATTCTAAGTCCGGGCTCTGATGCTCAGTACCACGGCAGCCAGTTCAGCCCAGCTGAGGGCTGGCTCTTAAACTGGAACTGCAGGTCGGGGATCTTTGCAGCTCGCCCCCCTCTGAGGACACCCCCCTTTTAGCCGGAGGCCCCTCTGCCTGTGGCATGTACCAGGACCATGGTGAGGGATTCCTGGCCCATTATTCAGGCTGCATGACCTCCCCACAGCTCCCTTCTCCTCGGCACAGACAGGCCCAGAGCGATGTCCTGCCTGTGCAAGCCCATAGGGAGCTACTCTGATGTAACTGAGATAGGAGAGCTCCTCTGTGCCACTGGTTTATTTCCAGACATGTTCTGAGCAGATCAGGCACCAGTGTTTGATCCTTATTGCGTGTCATTGGCTGGCTGGTTAATAAGACTGAGGCGGGCCGGGGGAGTTTTCAACAAGAATTTGCAGCCTCGGCTAGGAATCCCTTTGTGTAAAACGAATGGCAGGGGAGGAAAGTTAGTGACAGAATCCAGGACTCAGGATCCTCTCAGTTCTTGGGCCTTGGGCTATGATGGGGCTGGATACAGCAGAGTCAGACTCGGCCACTGGGATATTTAACCTCCCAAGCAAATGCCAGATCCACAGGTCCTCCTCACATCTGTTCTCATTTGAATTGTGGAAGCTCTCTGGGGCAGAGTGTCCATGTTTATCAGCTTCCAAGTGTCCCACCTGCTGTAGTGCATTACACGGCCTAGTAACCCCACAGGCTCAGCCCTCCTGTGTGGATGGGCCGTTTCATGGCCTTCCTGCCCTTTCTGCTGCAGATGCTGTTACTGGATCAGCCTCCACGTCAGTAGCGCTTACCGCGGCTTTGGCTTCGGACTCTCTTTCTTCCCAGCCCTGGCCATGACAGTCTATAACCTGTTCTGTCTATACGACCGGGGCTTCGCCTTCCTCTTCACGCCTTCTCCGGCCACACCTGTCCCCACGATGGAGCTGGCGAGCCAAGGCACTTGAAGACATCCTGGATCCCTCAGCCAGCTTGCTGCTCCACCCCAGCTTGGCTCAATACACCAGGCGGCGTAAAGCTGCCATGCTCCCGTTTTCATCTCTGCTTTGGGCCCCCCCCCACTGTGCCACCCCCAGCTGTGACGGACAACTCCAAAGCAGCATTGTAACTACCCTCCCAGGAACATCACCAAGGCCCCGCGGAGCAGAAGAGCTACCAAACGGCGCGGGAACGGCTTTGCCCATCATCAGGCCTGCTGCCTGCCAACCGGTCCAGATCCAAGGGCCCCGCAAGCTCCTGTTCGTAGGAGATAGTGTAAGTCAGTGGTTTCCAAACCATGGGTCGGGACCCAGTACTGGGTCATGGTGTCCCCTGCTGCCACCCTCGAAAGACTGGACGGCATTGCTCAAAGACGTAATCATTGGGCTGTGTGCATGAATGACTTTTTTCAACCTAGTCCCAAGAAAAAAGGTTTGAAAACCAGTGCTGTAAGTGACGCAGATTCCTGGGGAGGGAGATCTTCGTGCTGGGTCTCTCTTCTCTCCCTCCCAGCTTTCCCCAGGGCCGTGCTGTGCGCCAGGGACACACACAGCTGTCACTGCACCATGGCCAAGGAGAGGGGCGTTAGCTTCTGTCCCCCTTTGATGTGGTCAGGGCCTACCTCCCTCGGTCCTGCTGAGCCAGCCAAGGCAGGGAGCAGCTGCAGTGTCCTAAGGACATGATAATTGTGGCCGATTGGGTCACATGGCCTGGGCTGAGCTGCCAGGAGGCAGCTCTGAAATCCTCATCTCCAGCCCTGGTGTTTTTACTGCTATTTCCTCAAAGGGGCCAGAGCTGCTTCCCACCTCCCGCCAGGCATGGCCCCAGCACCTGCCCCATTTGCTCAGAGCACCCCCCCTTCCTTTCTCTGCCACCCACCACAAGCACACGCAGGCCACACCGCGGGGAATATGTCGGATGCTCGGCTGTGGGTCGGGTGGTGAGGGGCTGGAGGTTAATCCCCTCTGTACTGACAAGCCCCGATATTCTTGATCAAAGCAACATTATGATGTAAGCAGGGGGAGCAGAGCTTGCTGGGAGGGAGGATTTCAGCCCATGCAGTGATAATCTTACCCGTGGGCTTGATCCTGCAGGGCCCAGCTCCTCGGCGGGCGAGTTACACCAGGGCACAGGTCCACCCCGCTACCAGAGCAAGTACCGCCCCTGGCCCAGGGTAATGGGGAATCGGGCCGTGTTGGAGGGGCGGACATGGTTTCTGAGCTGTGCTGGAAACATGGGCCAGTCGCATGCGTGTGTAGCCGTGAATGAGCTGGTGGTTTTGAGGGTGACAGGAGATGCTGTCTGGGCAATTTGCAGTGTTGGGCCAGAATCTCACAGAGACAAGGTGGGTGAAGAAATATCGTTTATTGTCCCTCTCCCCGGGAGAAGCTGGTCCCATAAAAGATATTTCCTCACCTGTCTTCTTGCTCTGTCTCTCTCTGGTCATTGCCATTAAAAATTCCAACTCCACACCCGTGCCAGAGGCAGAAAGACAACAGCCAGACTTCTTCCCTTAGCCGCCACCCCCCTCCAGCCGTGGATTATGGGACAGGAGCGTTTCCTTGCCTGATGGAGCAGTGGTGATCCCCGTTCAGCTCTGCTTGGAGCAGAAAACCCCTGAGTCATGAGAAGAGGCTCAGCTCCCTCAGTTCTGTTCTGGGAGCAGAAACCTGCCTCCTTCCTCTCTCTGCAGTGGCCCTGGGCAGGCCAAGGGCCAGCTCCTCAGCAGCTGTGAAGCACTGGAGTGCCCCTGAAGTCCAAGCTGAGGAGCCGGTCAGCTGTTTTCTGCCCAAAGAGGCCCTGCTGTTTAGTGACATTGTCCACGCCTCTGCTCGGCTCAGCCAGTTCTTCACAGAAACTCTGGGCAAAAACCGCTCAACAAAATAAAATGTTTCTACCTCCTCCAGCCCTGCGGCTTCCCTTATGGGAAAGGAGGGGGGAGCATGAGGGATTTGATCAGCACCAAGAGCTGGTGGGAGCTGGATGCAGGAGTTTGGCCCAAATCCTCACAGCAAACCTGGGCATCCAGGTGCCAGTGCCCGCAGTAGGAATTAGGATCTGAAGAGATTAAAACGTAGTCCTCTGGTGCCTGTACCACCCTAAGCTCTGTCCTCCAAGCCCTACAGCTCCCTGGTCACCATTTCTCCCGCAGCCGCATGCCAAACTGCACTGGAGCACAGCTGAGCCACCATTTGAGGCATTAAAGCCCTCCATCCAGCCGCAAGGAGAAGAGAGACAGGGAAGAGGTGGAAGATCCTCCCTCCGCACCTCAGTTTTCACTCCCCCTCCTTTTCAGGCTGGGAAAGCAGCACAAGATGCCCCTGTTGGGCATGTTGAGGAGTGCTGCACCCTAGGCACAGCCTGTGGTCCTTACCTGAGCCCCCTGGAGATGCAGGCTGGGCTAGAGCCAGGCATTGACCAGAGAACAGCAGAGCAACCCCGTGGCCTCTCTGGCCCCTGGGGCTCAGGGATGTGGGAGTGGAGGGGAGAGAGATTGGTTCAGTAACTAATGCAGTGGGCACAGCAGCTGGTGAGGTTTGTTACACTGCTCCAGCCCAGCCAGCCTGGAGGGAGATCAGGCCAACTCCAAACAGCAAGTGCCGATTTATTTCAGAGGGGCGGGGGCAGTATCAAAAGGATGGAGAGCAGCCAGCTCAGGTTCTAGTCTGGACGCAGCCTGGCCTGCAGGCAGGGGCTGGGCTACGTGGCCAGCTCTGCCCCCTTTTGGTGGCCCAGGAACTTGCAGCTGCCCCAGCTCATTGAAGCCCCCAGCCCCACCCCTGTTGGTGCCAGTCCCTGCCTGATTTGCCCCATCCAAGCCAGCAGTTGTGGGTAGACCGTAATGCCCCCTCTGCTGCCTCCTGGAGCCGGCGAGGGCCGCCAGATGGTAGGCGATGTAGAGGACGCAGAGGAGGAGTGGGCCCCCACCCAGCAGGATCACCAGGACAAGGACGACGAGGTATTGCTTGTGCTGCGCGTCCGTGGCCCGGCTGGGAAAGAGGGAGGAGAACTCCGGCTGGGAGCACGAGTGGGAGAGCTCATGGAAGGTGCAGAAGGGAGGGCAGGCGGTGCAGTTGTTAGCAGTGTCTCCCCGGCACGTGTAGCAGGATGGGTGGCAGGTGGCGCAGACCTGGATGGGGTGAGCGTTCCCTGGCGAGAGAGACCTCCGGGAGCGGTTGTAGTAGCGGGGAGGGCAGTAGGACAGGCACAGGTGCTGGAACACGTAGAACGGGCTGCTGCATTCTGCGAGGAGGGGCAAGAGACATGAGCACAGGGCACCTCGGGCTGGAATGCAGCCACCTCTGGGGTGGGAGGGCAACAGCCAACACCTGCTGCACAGCTGGGTGGCACAGGGACTTAGTGTGAGCTTGCAGGTGCCTGGGCCCAGATCCACAAAGGCATTTCAATGGCTGTTAGGTGCCTAGATACCTCTGAGGATCTCGGTCTTGGTGTCTAAGGTCTTCTCCAAGAGAGCCCTGGAGGTGTGGAACTCCAGTTATTGTCTGAAGGATTAGGGTTAAACAGGCCCTGCCCGGCTTCGAACCCATGACTCCAAGGACTCTAAAGGGTTTCCAAATTCCAACCTGCTGGCACATTTCCAACTGTGGGATAGAAAGGCTGGGACTGAGTCCGATTCAGCCCCAGGCCATTCCGGTTTGCTGAATCCCCCAGCATAGGGGAATCGATCCCCCTCTGGCAGAGTAGCTGCTGTCCCACTGTAATGGAGGGAGAAGAGGCTGGTGCGCAGCACGCTTCCCCAGCCTCGTTCCTGGGGCCAACAGGAGATGCCAGAATGGCGAAGGGCAGTGCATGGCCCCCACGGAAGGAGGGGGGTCTGTCTCTCCGTGACCCCCTGGCCTACAGGCAAGCGACACTGACTGGCTTCTCAGCCATCCCAGCCAGAAGGGTCTAAAGAAAACACGGATTCATCCTCAGAACTTCTGCACAGACTTCCCTACCCCCACCTCAACAGGCAAACGGCCTCCAAGGTGAGCCAAAGGGACTCTTGGGTGGTCAGCAGCACTCGGAGGTGGGTGGGCGTGTCAGGGAGAGTAAGATAGGACGAACCAGGATGACTCACCTTTGCACGCGCCCCTGGCGTCCCGCCTAATGCACTCGCTCACCACAGAGGCGGCTGTCTGTCTGGCTGTCATGTCCTCATCCGTTCCGTAGAGCTGCAGGACCACGCTGGTGAGGAACCCTAGTGGGCGGTGGAAGATGAGGGCTTCAGACTCCGTGCTGGGGACACCCAGACAGGCGCGTCACAGAGCGCCAGCCCTAAGGGGTTGACTCAAGACACAGCGTGGCCCTGGGGCCAAGTGGGGTTTGATGGGTTAGTGAAAGAGGGCCAGGGCGATTCTTTTCTCCATCCCAGCTTTACAGGCCATGGTATAGATGGGAGAGCCCCTGACAAGGGAGTTCCCAATGGTCCCAAGCAAGCGCAAAATCACTAACTCCAAAATCCCCCACCAGCAAAGGGCAGTTAGTTCAGGCTCTGTGTACCCTTAGGGGGCAGGAGAAAGCTGGGGTAAACCGATGCCTGGGGAGGAGAGAGAACAGGGGCACAAGGGATTAACACTGACGCAGCTTCCCCTTGTCCAGGCATTCAGGGGAAGAACTGTGAACAGCCCCAGCAAGACATCAATGCCTTGGGGAACAGCCAGCTCCCACTGGATGGTGGTACATGAGTAACAATGAATGCGGGCAGAGACCCTGCCTAGAACCCTTCTGCTGGCCTCCAGGGGGTCCCTCTTCCAGCTCCCACTAGCTGAGCCATTCAGCCGCCTGGGATAGACTGAGCTCTGTGTCCTGGACTCTGCTCACCCTCAGCAAACCAGAAGAAAAGCAGCAGCAGAAGTGACGAGAGCTCTTGCCTATGTCCCCTGCAGGACAGGGACGCTCACCTGTGTTGTAGGCATCACCCTTGTTCTCCAGTAAGAGCGTCCAGGTGCCTCGTGGGTCCTCGTCCCAGAAGTGCGTGGACATGAAGGACCAGTCTTTGTAGCCCTGGTCGCTGGTGTCGTATGGCCTAGTGGGGCGTGGGAAGGGAAACGCACAAAGCCTTCAGCCTTTGGACACTAGAAGGTCAGGGTCACTCTGCAGAAGCTAGCTGGAGTAAGTCTCCTCTGGGCATACGCTGATCCCCAGCTAGGGTCAGGAAGGAACCTGTGCCTTTCTAATGTACCATTTCACCGTGCGCTTTCCCCTATGGCCACTGTTGGAGCCAGAACAGCACACCAGATAATCCAGGGGTCTGTTCCACTGCAGCAGTTCTGACGTCCCCAGTGTAGAGCTGTGACCCACCTCTCCTCTAGCTGGGCTCATCCCACCCTCCCAATCCCTTTTAAGCCATGTGGGAAGTACAGGGTGATCGAAAGACCGGGAGACATTGAGAACTCCTATCCCGGTGCCCCAGCTCTTTCTGAAGCAATCCCACGCCCTGCTGGTCGGGTTTTCAATCTTTAGAGTCACGCAATTCCCATCTGGTCGCTGCAGCTGCACCTTCCCTGGGGGAGGAAGTGTTCGACCCACATCTTACCTGACGGCCACCAGGGTGGACTTGGTTCCCATTGGGCTAGTCAGAGAGATGGCCAGATCGCCTCTCCTGGTGTAGCTAAGGGAGAGGCGGACCTGAACGTGCTCCAGGGAGCGGATGTGCCTGGTCCTCCCAGTACAGCTGGAGATGTTTTTGCTGATGGTGAGTTTTGAGCCTATTTCCCTGCCAGGAGACAAGAAATGGAGGTGAAGGCATCTACCCCCTGCCTCCCAGACACCCACTCGGACAGGTATGGGAGACTCTTGCTTCAGAGGGTATTTTTTAATGAAACGAGAGGAACAGCATCCAGTCAGGCACGTTGAGGGTGGGTTTATTCTTTTACTGAGAGAAGGGGATGACACCCCATTGGCCCCAGTTCTTGCCCCCACAAATACGAGGGACCCTCACTAATCTTTGTTGCCCTCCTCCCATTAACATCCACATATAACTGCAACAGCAGGTGCTCCTGAAGTGCTGCGGTGTTTGGACACACTGGAGAACCTAGACCCCATTTCCCCGTGGAAGTGTCCTGAGGAAGTTGTTCCCAGCTCCTGCTTTGTGTAGGGAAGGGCTTTTCCGCCAGGATTCCCCCTGCAACGTGAGGGGCCAGATTCTGACAGGGCTTCTTCTCTTACAGGGGCACGTAGACAACCTTGACTGAACACTTCCTCTGAGGTCTGGTCATAGTCCACTTCTTGGCTAGGTCCACCAGATCGCCAGCATCCAGGAGTCCGTAGCCATAATGGTGGCTCACTGAAAAACAGAGACCCCCGGCCCCACTCAGAGAAGATTCAATGAGCTCAAACACCGGACTGCCGAGCCATGACTGGAATCAATCAGATGTGCTGGTGAAAAATCAGCTACGGGCTACCCGCAGAAGCAGCGTCTTGTTCCACACCAAGCATGAATGGCATCTAGTCTAGATGTTGCAGCATTAATGGAGACCATCAACATCTGGTAAGGATTTCAAGCCTTTTTTAAAAAATACATTTACTATCGAGGAAGCGAAATAGGATCCCTGGGTCCCAGCAGCGATGGGCACCAAGTAAAGCTCTAACAGACAGCTGAGAGCTGCACGTTAGCAGATCTAGAATGGTGTGACCGAGCCTCACCTTTACGTCCAGCTCCATTCAGGGCCCAGTCTTCTGCCTGCAGGTGGGCTGGTCTGGAGGCTCTCACCACAAGGTGCTGCATGTCGCGCCAGGTCAGGGCTGGGCTGGAGACAAGGAGAACTTTGGACAAGGTCTACTGTATCAAAAGGCTGATGTGACGCTAGGGGCTTATCCACACAGCAAGCAGAGGGCGAGCAACGTCACGGCAAACTTGCTCCGGACGGTCCCAGCTCTGGTCTCCCCTTTTTGGAGAGGTCACGTTTCAGGGTTAAGAGCTGAGCATCTGTGGCTCGTTCAGTCCGTGGTTTTTCTGCCAACAAGACGGCCAGACACCCGGCCGCTTGGACCTGGATGGAGACCAACCAACTGGCTTCTCCCAGGCAACTGAACAGCTGGGAAGGGACGTTGGCTTTGGTTCTCTGAACTGCACATCCCTGGTCATTGGGAACTATTGAGACTCCACGTCACCAGTTACAGGGTTTGTGCCTGTTGGGGTGCTGGGGAGATATTGTGACCCTAATTCCAACAGACAGACCGACTGGCCCTGGAAAGGGGCTGTAGCCAATTCACTGGTGGCTGAGGCTGCTCTGCTGAGGCGAGGAGAGCCTTAGGAAGCAAAAGCTCAGCGTGAACCCACGTTCTACTTACTTGGCCTCCAAAGCGAGTGCGATCATCCCAGCGGCCAGGGGGGCAGAGGCTGAGGTGCCCGTGTGCGTATCGGTGCAGCGGTGTCGCAGGTCAGTTGTCACCTGGGGCGAGAGGGGCGGGTTAGGAAGCCGCGGGACTGACGCAGAGACACATTCTGTGCAGAATCCACCACTGGGTCTGAGCTGGCATTGGCTGGTGGAAGAGCATGGATGCAGTTGTGGGCAGGATTTCCTGGGCCAAAGTCAGGTTGGGCTTGAGGGGTGGGGGAAACACTCCGCACTGTTCCTGCTCTTCCTGGCACTCAGCAGCACTCTGCAGTTCCTGCCAGGGGAGCAGCAGCAGCTGCACAGGTGCTAATAGGAGAGAGAAGTGTGGGAACTAAGAGATCCCCCCTCCCCACCCCCTTCAGAAACTTCCAGGAGCTATTAGGGCCCCGGGTCAGAGTAAGGAAGAGGAGGTAAGTGACCACAGTGTTTCCCCAGGAGCACCAAGACGGCGGCTGGCGTGGGGAACTGGAAGTAAGATATTCCCACATCTCGTACGATGCAGTGTCTGTTGTCGGACATCCCTTTCTAACAGGTTATTGCCTTGTCTGCTGCTTTCATTGGTGGTTTATTCCCCCTGCGGGTCAGGTCCCTTTTCTCTTCCCCAGCTGAGGGGCACCTCCGTCATAAATGATCCCATCTCTTACGTTACCACTTAAAGCTACAAGCGGCTGCTCAGGCCCTACTATTGAGGACGGAGTGGCCACCGCATCTTCTGGGAGAATGGCTGGGGGGAAGCTCCTGGTAAATGGGCAGGCGGTGGGATAGGAAGGGGGAGGGAGGATGGACTGAGATTTGCAGGAAGGGCCTGGCTCCAAGTTGGGAAGGATGATGTTGGGGGTTCCCACCTGCTGCCAGATCAGATCTGATCCAGCCTGCAGGCTCCTGTTCCCTGGCCCAAACCTGAGCTCTGTGGTGGCCATCCCAGCTCCTCAGGGTCCTGTTCTCAGCTCCGCCCCATTGCGCATGAACACGATTTTACAGGCGGCAAACCCCCCACTTCCACTGCAGAGCACCCACTGCCTCCCTCTCCCCGGTTCGACCACCCCTGACTCGGCCTGCCCCCTCCCCAACACCATCGGCGGCCAGCCACGCTGGGGGCTGACCGCTCTCCAGGCATTTTAAGCTCGGTGTGGATCTCCATCTTTGCAAGTTTCCCTCCTCCCCATCCTTTCCCTCTTCATTCTCCCAAGGCCCTTTCAGAAAGGGGCAGACAGGACTCTGGAGCCAGAAGGAGTCACTTCTGAGCCTCCTGTGAGCCGTTTCGGCAGTGGGTCTTCTAGGGGAGGGCAGCACGGGCGGAGGGGACGCACAATCTGCCTCTCGCTCTTGACGCCGCTGCTGTAGGTTGCCGTGAGGGTGGAGGCGCAGGCCTCGCTGTACCAGGGCACCTTGCCGCTCTCGGTCGCGCTGCCCACCGACAGGGTGTAGATGCTGTTCGTGTAGCCGTCGCAGTTGCAGTTGTCGGAGTGGAGGCCGCCGTTGCCGGAGGCCCAGACGAAGAGAGAGCCCAGGCCGCCGCGCCCCTGTCGGGAGGGGAGCAGGGGGTGTTAATTTGAGAAGGCTCCTCCCGGCGGCCCTGTCCATTAGCAATAGGGACCCTCGGGCACGGCTGTTCCTGGCTCCCGCTGACCTACACAACACGCTGGAGTTAAGCGGACGGCTCCCCCTCTGCCGCACCGGGCTCCAGGAACGTTTTCAGCGGCGTGTGGGAGTCAACGGGAAGGGCGGGTGGAAACTAACCACCACATTTGTTCAGTCTAGATCGAGGCTCCATCCACCCTAGCCTTCGGCAGCGGGCTGGCTAGGAGGCTTCAATGGAAGGCACCAGCCGTGTCCACACTTGAAAAGTTAAGTAGACTGAAGTTGACTCAACAAATTGGCTACACTTTAAGTCGGCCTTTTTAATGAATAAAGTCGACACTGACCTTAGATTGACTCAAGGATTAAGTCGACCTAAAGAGCTGGTATTATTAAATCGACGTAAGCTTTCCTAAGTCGACTTAACGAAAGCCCAGTGTGGATGCGGCTTTGTGTGGGTCAGCTTAAGCCTGCTTAAGTCGACCTAACTTGCCAGTGGAGATGCACCCTGCAGGAGCCCAGCGCACAGGGCCGTGTTGCACACGGGGGAGCAGAAGTCCTCCCTGAATGTCCCCAGATGCTTTGCCTCTGTGCTCAACAGCCTGCGTCCTCCTCCCCCCTCAGATGCCACAAACCCACTTTCTTGCCGGCGGCGATGAGCCCAGCACAAACTGTCTCAAAGGAACCGCACCCGGAGCCGGCACTTACGTTCGCTGTCCCCTTATAGAAAGCCTCCAGGGCCAGGATGCCAGGTCCATCCACAGTTTTACCATCGTCCTCTGGGCCCCAGCTGGCGCTGTAGATGTGGATGTACTGGGGGCGGAAACTCAGGGACTGAGCTTCCACGATGTCTGTGATGGGTCCATCGAGCATCCTCACTCCTGCGGGACCAGGGAGGAGAGGGTGGTGAGAGTCAGTGCCGCCCCCATAGGCCCATGAGACATCTCCCGCACAAATCCGGCCGGCGTTTCCGCTTGCTGAGACCGGCGTGCAAAGCCCCATGTTTGTTTCTTGTTAAGCTAAGGCTGGTCACCGGAGCACTGATCCTTTTTGCCAAACTCGCCCTCTGGTGGAAATCCAGGCCTGAGCAACAGGCCTGCAAGTGTCATGTACTCCACTGGCATGCTGCACCGAGCCACGTTTTGCAGGAGGTGAACTAGACAGCCAGCCTGCAAGGGCATCAATTCGCTGAGCTGCCTCCCTTACACTGAGGAAGCCAGTGCCCAGAATGGGGGCAACATCCCAGCTTCATAACCCACAGCTCTTCTGCAGAAGCTATGCGAGAGCCCCCTCTAGCGTCACGCCAGGCTCCAGCTTTGGCCAGCTCAGCCGTTAGCCCTTCGCGTGCGTTCTGCGCACTGCACAGACTAATCAGTCTCTAGCCCTGTGGGAGGCAGGGATGGTGTTTTCACTCTTCTGCAGAGGGGTTAAGAGACAGGATTTTCAGAGGGGCTGAGCACTTTCGCTAGCTTCAAATGGCTTCATAGCTACCTCCTCTTGCTTCCAAAATAATAGCAGGTCTGAACCGATTCGTCCAAGACCAAGTATTAAATCAGCAGAGCTGTGTTCAGGGCTCAGGACCTCCTGTCATCAAGGACTTTGCTGAATCCAGGCTGCCTGTTAGGAGAGCCCCAGCCTGTTTTAACCAAGAGTCTGGTTTGAGATACCGAGAGAACTGCCCTTGCATTGTACGGTCTAGTCCCCGTTCTGGGGCCAGGCACTCCCACAGAGGTCTGGGCAAGCTCCCCTCCCACGCATCCTGATAGTGGGGGGGACCATCACCCCAGGAAAGTTGCTTACCTCCAATTTTTGCATTGTATGCGATGCCGGCACCACAGATTCTGTTGTTGGCCACAGCTGCCACCTCTCCTGCGCAGCGTGTCCCGTGCCTACGGGACAGAGTCAAGGAGCAAGAGTCACTGCAGCCAGATTTCCCATGTGCAATACCTTGCCATGAAGGACATCACCTGCTAATCCTCACTGGCCGCTGCGCTCTCCCTGGAATAGTCCATTAGAGCTGGGATGGGCCCTCCTTAAGCTACGTTGCCGTTTGGGGGTAATCCCACTTATGGGGAAAGTGTCTTCATTCTGACCTAGCTACCAGAACCACTCAGCGGTCTCTCTGCTTTAATCCCTTCTTCTCAGCGTAAGAGATGGAGGGATGCTGTCTAACTTTGCCTCTCTCCCAGGATTCCCAGGGAAAAAGCTATCGGAAGTGCCTCCCATTCAGGCAGGACTCAGGAAGTTGTGCAATAAGAGCTGGCAGATGGGATGACAGAGAACCACCAGAGCCACCCGGCCTGCCAGCAGCTAAGACCCTGCTCCATGCCACCGCCCAAATAGCACTTAGTCCTGCAGTGAGAGGAAACAAACACGAGGTCAGTGCAAACCTGAGAAAGATACCTCTGACTCCAATCCAAGTGCCTGAATGTCCCCCCGTATGAACACTCATGCTTTGTAACACCAGACCTACACTGTGGAGGGACAGAGTCAGCTTCCACCTTCTTCACCTCAATGCGCCCAGGCAGCAAATCTCCCGGGCTGGCCTCATGATGTCGTGAGATTTGCTCTACCAACAGAGACAGATCCCTAGGGCAAGGGGTTTAGATCTGGCCGTCACAAACAGCAGCCTCCTCGTTTGCTGTAGGAACTCACCGATTCTCATCCCAGATGTTGTAACGAGGCAGTGGGTCAGGGTCGTTGCTGTTGAAGTCGTAACTCGCACGGGGATCCTAAAGCAAGAGGAAGCGTGAGGGTGAGAAAGCCCTGCTTCAGAAAGCTTTTCTTGGTTACAGCGGACGTGACACATTCTCTTTAACCCCTAAAACCTAGCCATCAACAAGGTGAATAATCTGCATTTGTATAACACTCCACATTGTGAATATTCTTCATGAGTATTACCATGCACAGGACACTGGAAAACCATATTTCAGGTATTATTTCGAGGAAA
Source organism: Pelusios castaneus (assembly GCA_007922175.1). Lineage (NCBI taxonomy): Eukaryota > Metazoa > Chordata > Testudines > Pelomedusidae > Pelusios > Pelusios castaneus. Next base: position 3,181,067 of record ML685800.1, read on the forward strand.
TCCTATGGCCTGTGTTACACAGGAGGGTGAACTAGATGATGGGAATTGTGGCTTCTGGTTTTAATAATCTATTAATCCCCATTTTAAAGGCAGGAAACAGATATTACCTGAAACAACCCTGTAGCAGAGTCAGGATTAGAATACGACTTCCTGGCTCTTAGACCTACATTCAGTCCACTGGGTTACTGCCTCAGTGATATTCAAACACAGCGACCTCCTCTCTCTTACTGGCCAGCCACCAAGAATGAAGAGTTTATCCACACACACAAATTGCACTGGATTAATTTCAAAACTGTTCAATAAAGAGGAATTAATCAAACTAGCACAACTTTGTAGAGCACTCTATTGGTTTAAACCCCGTTTACCTTGGGTGCAAAATAAACAGCTTTCAATCCATTTAGGGTCCCACACACAAACTTGCACTGGTTTGACAAGGGGCCACTTATCACTCCATTAGTTAAACTGGCGCTACTCTGCGTTTTGACCAAGCGTTAAGACAGGGCTTGACAAAATTGGCTCCCAGCTAGATGCCAGCAGTATTATTTTTGGTCGCCAGAGGGCGCTCCTCCATTGCATTTTCACAGCAGACCTAGGAGCCAGGCTACAAACCCCGGTTGCCATGGTGACCTGGGTTTTGTTGAACCCTGCGTTAGGATACCTAATGCTTTACAAAGGAAGTCTGGTTCATTATCCCCAGTTTGCCTGTGGGGAAAGGGAAGCAAGAGGAGGTAAAAAGTCACTTGCTAAAATAACCCAGCAGATCTGTGGCAGAGCCAGGAACAGAAGCCAAGTCCCCTGAATTGCAGCCCAGGGCTCTGTCCATTAGATCACACTGCCTCTCTGGGGGACCACATGGTTGGGCGGGAGGAGTGCTATTTAGAGGAGGTAGGAGCTACACTATATGATCACTTATTAAAGGGATTTGTTTTCCAAGTATGTGCTGGGAGGCAAGGGTTTGTGAGGTGCCCTCTAATTCCATCTCATTGTGTTTCTTTGGTCTTGAGTACCGTATTCCTTTTATAAAAGCCATTTAAAAATTTCCCTCAATGTGAGAGTTCACTGCGAACAATGCCGGATTTAGACACAAGCCAAGTAAGTCATGGCTTAGGGCCTCACATTAAGAGGGAGCCTCTAAAGATGTCAAAAATAACTTAAGATGATTTATCATAAGGTATTTGATAATGCAAACAAAGGCTTTTTTAAAATGCAAAAAAGGCAAGTGTATGTTGCTCCTTTGCCTATTTATATAAGCAAATATAATGGTTTATCATTTTTTTTCCCATGATCCTTTCTGTTATAAGGAAATACTCTTTTTTTACTCTCTTTACTTTTTATGGTATGGGGCACCTGAATCTTAACATGTCGTAATCCAGCCCTGACTGTGAAAAGACTTCAGCCTCTCAATCCAGCCATTCAGAGGTTGGGCTCCCCCGGCTGAGCCCCATCCCACCAGGATAAAGGTTCTTTCACAGAGTCTCCCTTCCCTTGCAGGGAATATGCTTTAAAGAAGCTGCTGACTGATCCCAAACGCTTTAGCTGTGGAGGTCACACCAGCGGGCTGGCCAGGTAGTTCCAGACTGATCTTACATAGTTAGCAGACAGGTCGGGATGGTCCCTTTCGAGTCCATCATCCAGGATGGAGAGCACTACGCCCAAGCCGGTGTATCCCTTACTCCACGCCGTGAGGATGTTCAGGTCTGGACTGACGTCATTATTCTGAAACAAAAGCCAGATGAGGTTTGTCCACAATCTATGACTCTCCTTGTAGGGTCACAGATGGTAGGACTAGAAGGGAACTCAAGAGGTCTTCTAGATCAATCTCAAGACCAAATAGACTATCCTTGACAGATGATTGTCTAACCTGCTTTTAAAGACCTCCAGAGTCATTATCCTATTTTACAGTTCGGGGAAATGAGGCATGCAATGCTGGAGTGACTTCCTCAAGCAAGTCAGAGCTGAAGAGTGGAAGCCAGGAGTCTTGGCACCCAGTTGGCTGCTCTAACCACTAGAACACACTTCCTCCTGGACCACTAACCCAAGAGGATATGGTAGCAGCATCAGAGAAGGAGGTAATAGAGAACAAATTCTTACCATATACCACTGTTTATGGAACCAAGGATCTGTTGGCACTACACCAGTGGTTCTTTTCGTACGTCTCTTCAGTGTTTGCTGTTCAAACCAGTGGACCTAGATGAAGAGAAGTCACTCTTCTTAATGCCAGGGAAATCCGCAAATTCCTCTTCACCTGTCCATTCCCAGTGACAGATTTCACCTCCCATTGGATAGTTCCCATACTATTTACACCTCCATGCTCTACTGGGTTTGGGAATGGCCATTTTAGCCATACATCTGGAGCTTTCCACGTCCACTGAAATAGATCTCATTTCCTGATGCTCTTGGCTGGGTGTAAATGGCCACTGCCTCCTCACCCAATAGGAAAGAGCCTCCACTGATTCCTAATCAAGTCAGTTCCAAAGTCTGTAATGGCATCAAAGGAACTAAGATCTTTGGTGAATGCATCCAAGGTTTCCTCTAGAAAACTACTTCTATGACAAAGAACATTTGCAGTTGCTCATGGTCAGAAAAAAGGGCTATTGATCCTCATGTTTCAGATCTGATCATCAGCTAGGACTAAAGAAGAAGGTACCCCCACCCCCCCAAACTGACAGGGGATAGTAAAGATAAAGAACTGAGTTCTTTTGCCTTCCTCTGAAGGCCATCAAAATAGATAGGGACCCAAGGGGCAAGGTTACACGTGCTGGTTTTAATAGCATAACAATTCCTTTCAATACATGAATGATCTGCTGTATGTATAGACACAGAACTGGGGAACACAACACCTTGGTTTATCCCTTTACAGGAGAAAAGAGGCCAAGCTGTCTCTCCAACAGATGTTACGAGCTTGATGCAGGAGAAACTCGGTGATATTCTCTGTCCTATGCTATGCAGGAGGCCCAATTAAAGGACCACAATGGTCCTTCTAATCTTAAAATCCACACACATTTTTTTAGTAAGATGAAATTCTTTTGAGCTCCACCCTGGAAATTACACTCTATTCACCTTGGGCTCTCTTTTCAGACGCAAATGCCAGCCCCAATGTCGGGTGAGGGATTTCTGCACCATGCCTCGGTGTTTGAAATGGTAATAATGTTCCCCTTCAATTATCTGCAGAAAGAAGAGTTATATATAAGGCTATAACAGAGGTGACAGTCAGAAGCCTCCAACGAAATTAACCCTGTTCTGCCCTCCTCCAAGCATCCAAACTAGATCACTGCTCCCCTATATTCACTTCCTCCAGGCTTACTTTAATGTATAAAAAACAGAACTGAGAGTTGTATGTCGTGTTTTTTTTTTTTTTAAACTGGCCCATTGTCTTAGGAATTTCACTTCTACATTTGCTTTTATCATTTTAGAATTCCCTTAAGAGTTATGGAGAGCTAATGTTTCTGATCAACGTGCCAAGTGTTGGCTAAGTGGAGTGGATCTATCAGTGTTTCCATTTTACTCAATCATGGGGCAGTAGGTGAAGTTAAAGAGCATGGCAGTTAGAATGGAAGTTTGTTCTCCCCAAAGTTCAGGCATCCTTCAAAGATCCCTAGCTGTCAAAACACCAAGCATAGAGAGCCTTTTCCACAATCGATGAGCAAAAGATGTCTTTTAAAATGAAAGGCAAACAAGACAAGATCTGCACAGCCCTTTAAATATTCTATGAAGCCATTTGGATGCTAAAGCAGAAAGCTAGGCAGGACAAAGAGGTGGCACTGATAAGGAGGGGAAATCCTGGTAACATCAAATAGCAAACTCAGATTTTCTGTTTAAGAGATTAAAACATTTGTGGCACATTTTGGCTCAACACTAGGTTATTCATGAGGCCTATACAATGGCAAAGGGAGGTAGCTGTTACTTAGCAAGCTGTTACTTGGAGAATGGATCATTCCTTTGTAGGAAACAATGGGGGTGGGAGAAGACAAGAGGGCAAACAGTCATTCAACTCTTCAGACCCAAGGTGAATGGAAGAAGGGGAGTGGTTGCCGAGATTTCAGAAACAGTGCAATGTAGAGCACCTAGAACAAAGGACAGGTGGGAATCCTAGAGTAAATTCAGAGAGCAATCAAAGAAAAAGGGTTAAGAGGATAAGGGATTGCAGATTAAGGTTTGAATATGGTGACACTGAATTAGTTTGACATCTCTCTGTATGAAGGACCACATTCCCTTTGCTCAGGATTTTGCAAAGAGGGCAAGCCATTGCGCCGTCAAAGAAAGTGCCATGGAAGATGGATAGGTCAATGTGTGAAAATCAAGGTGGGAAGTCAGTTGGTATAAGAGAGGATCAGACCGAAAGGGAAGGAGAAGATGTCACCTGCAACCAAATAGCTGCTGCAGTGGTGTTCCTGAGGCCTCAAACTGGTTGTCTAGGTAGAGAAGGTGAATTGGATCTCCTCTTCATTTGCAGCACATGGCAGGATGATGCCTGTGGGCCAGTTAGAACTAAAAGGACATAAAACTCTCTTTCAGGTAAGAGTTTCCACTGGCCAACTGTTTTTTTGCTAAGGAAGATGCTGTGAGGGAGGCAGCATGATCTAGCAAACAGCGTACCAGACTGGGAGCCAGGACACCTGAGTTCTAGTCCCAGCTTTACCATGAATTTACTGTGTGATGTTTGGCAAGACATGTCCTCTGTTTTCCTTCCTACTCTTATCCATTCTGACTGCCAGCTTCTCAGGAGAGGTGCATCTAACACAACACTCGAGGTACGATAAACTCAAAATAAATATAAATGAAAAGGTGCAGCAAATGCATCCCAAGAGACCAGGAAATACAGAATGGTGAACAGTGTCACAAATGGAAAATTTGGAAAAGCAAGAATTATCTTCTAATATTGCTTGTACCTGATCACAGATTTCAGAGAGAGGTTTTCATTAGTGTGTGGGGTTTTGGTAAAGGCTTCTTTTTTATATAAAACTTAATTACAGGGCCAAATATTATTAGACATTTCTGGTCTGCACCAAACCTTTTCCTTTAAATTTCCATCCATTACTAATCCCCGGATGGCAGTGCAGATAATGTACTGGCCATCAGAGTGTTTTATACAACCTTGCTATAGAGCTCACCTCTTTAAAGATTTGTTTGCACCTGTTAATGCCGTATGCATCATGCACGCTTTTAGCTCAAGCTGCTGCATGAGGAATTGATAATGATACCAGAGCATCATCCTCTAAAATAATAATAGATCCTGATAAAGGCTTCTCAGATGCAGACAGGAGAGTGAGCGAAGGAAGGAAAATGGATAGATAAGAGACAAGGTTGTGGGGGGAAAGGTAATGCAGCCTCAAATGACACCTATACAGGGCTAGGATGAAGCCACCTACTTATCCCCATGGCTAGTGCATTAGGTGCACACCTGAATGATGTGCCTTTAATTGCTGGCCAGGTAAGATCAGAAGTATGCCCTTTAAACCAGGTCAGTCTTTCATCAGCTGGGGGAGAGTGCCCTTGCCTCCTGGCTCCCAAGAGGAGCTTTTTCCTGTGGGGAACAAATGTTGGGATGGTTTTAGAGGGGCAGCAGTGCTCCCCTCCTTAGAAACAACTCTCTTCCGTCTCTTGGAAAGGGTCTGGGACAGGAAATTGACTAAATTCCTGGGGATGGGGTGCTGGGAAGGGAAGACAGCTGCTCTGGGGAAGGAGCAGAGAGTGGGGCAGGGGTGGCGGGAGTGGGGAGAAGGTTCTCCCAGCTGCTCCATGACCATGGTGCTGGGGGGGCATTTGCAGACTGCCCCCTTCCCCAGCTCCAGCCTCCCCTTACCTGTCCCAGGCACAGCAGCCCGTGCTTGCGGGCCACGCGCTCCGCCTCCCGGGCACCCGCGGGCACCCTGGCCGCCCAGCTGCTCAGGTAGATGCTGAGTCCGCCCAGGCAGCAGGGGGCGCTGGCCAGCAGCAGCGAGAGGCGGAGCCAAGCAGCGACCGCCATGGCGCCTGCTCAGTAGGCAAACGGGGAGCCCTTAAATACCCCGCAGCCCGGGTCTGCGGCCTAGCCCCACGGCTGGAGCCTGGGCTTCGATTTTGCCTCTCTGCCGACCCAGGGGAGCGTAGCCAGGCCTCGCCCCCGCCCAGCCGGGGTCGCCATAGCAACCGAGAAGCCACGGCTCGCAACAAACTACAACTCCCAGTGGGCTTTGCGGCGAGAGGCGCCTTGGTCGCGAGGCCTCATGGGAGTTGTAGTTTTTCGGGGGTGATATTTTTTCTTTCTGCTTCATGGGCAGGTGTTTGCCTGTCTGGAGCGCCGTGTGTTACTGCAAGGAGGGGGGCAAAGAGCCATACGTATACATATTTTGTAAATATTATTGTTGATTTGCATCAAGATGGTGCCCGCTGTGCTAGGTGCTGTATAAATACCGGACCAAGAAATAGCACCCCCCGCCCAGAGGTTTGCCATTTAAATCAATATGTGCACGGTGCCCCCCACCCGCTTTGCTAGGCTCTGAGTCTGCTTGCCGTCCACATCTCCACCCGCCCGGCAACAGGCCGCCCAGTCCAGCGAGTGACACCGTCCTGTTTCCTTCTGCGCTAGGAGCAGCCCCCCCGCGTGTGCCGGGGCTGAACCTTATCTGGAGGAAGCTGCTGCTGGTTTGCGTGTCAGGATGTGTCACCCTGTCCTCTAGTTCTCGGCTGGAGCCTCCTCGCGGCTCACTTGAGCCCTGCGCCCTCTTCTGGCACTTCCCGGGGGCCTGTCTCCCCCCACCCCGCCGCCCACCCGAGGACTCACCCTGCCCAACCCTGCGCTCTCTCTTCGCCCTCTCTTCTCTCCCTCTGATCCCTGCGCCCCCCCTCCCCTGGGTCTCTCCTTCGTCCTCCCTGCGCCCTATCTTCTCTGGTCCCTGCGCCCCGTGTCCTCTCCTCCCTTGCGCTCCCTCCTTCCCTGCGCCCTCCATTCTCCCCTGCGCGCTCCTTGCGCTCTCTCCTCCCCTGGTCCCTCTCCTTCCTTGTTTCTTCCCTGAGTCCTCCCTGAGCCGTCTCTTCTCTCTCTGACTCCTGCGCCCTGTTCCCTGCGCCCTCTCCTCACTTGCGTCTTCCCTGCGCTCTCTTCTCCCCTGCGATCTTCCTGCGCGCTCCATTCTCCCCTGCGCCCTCCATTCTTCCCTGCCCTCTCCTGCCATATCCACGCCCCCCGCATCTGTCCCGTCCCCTGTGACGTCCCCTGTCCCGGCTCCCACCTGGCTGCGCCCCGCCCCGCCCCGTCCCGCATTGGCCCTGAGTGGGAGGCGGGCCCGGCGGGGGAGCCGATAGACTGAGCGAGCCGCGGCCGCCGGGGTGAGCGCCTGGAGCCGGAGGCGGATCTGAGCCATGGGCTCCCTGCGGCAGCGCTTCCAGACCTTCCTGGACCGGCCCGGTCTGCTCGCCGACCTGCTGGGCTGGCTGGAGGCCAAGACCGGCGTGAAGCGCTACTATCTGGCCACAGGTGGGAGCCCCGGACACCCTCGCCCCGTGCGCCCTCGGAGCTCCCCGCTCTTCCCAGGCGTGAACTCTTCCCTCTGCACCTTCCCGGGGAGGGACACAGCCCCAGGGGACCCTCGAGGTACCCTATGCTGTGTGTGTCCCACCCTGCCTTTGGCTACCCCCGTTTCAAGGGGCCTGCCCCATAGATATTCCCCCTGGCTCCCCAGGGACTCCCTTTCTCAGTACATTTCTGCCACTCCTCCCACCCAGAGTTGACTCCTTCCCCTCAAAGCACCTCCCCCAAGGACTGGAGGAGACCTTTGCCTTGGAAGGGAGAGTCTTGCAGGTGCATTGCAGGCCTGCTCCAGTAAAGGGCTGTGCTCTGCCGAGTGAGTTTCAGGGAACGCTGGGTGTCAGGGGGGCCCTGGGGGAAGGAAACGCTGGCCTGTGTGGCTGAGCCCTGGGAGCTTCTCCTGGTCTCTGATGACACAAAATGCATCTCTAGAGCTCTTTCCCCCACTGCCCAAAGGACGGGGTTTCTGGCTCTCCTTGCTTCTGGGTACCCTGGGGGCAGAGGAGGAGCGCTGGTGACTGTTAGTGCATGGTTGACCTGTTCTGGGAAATAGCCAAACTCTGCTAGGGCAGGGATGAGATGGGGTGGGGGAGATCATCTCACATTTGCTTCCTGTCAGGTTTCTTGCACTTTCCTCTGAAGCACCTGGTGGTAGGGTAGGCAGCCCTTGGGTCTGATCCTGCCCAGCAATTCCTTAGATCCAGTGATGGTATGGGTCACTGGATTGTTTTGGCTGCGTTGTCTGTCTGTGCTTTCAATCTAAACTTTTCTGGCCTATCTGTGTAACACTTGAGCCACTCTTTGGAAAGTTCTGCCACCGTTCTGAAAGCCTATCAGCCCGACACCACTCTGGGAGAGGGAGGTATTCCTGCGAAGAACAGAGAGATCATGCTCAAGGGGAAGCCTGTGGCAGAACCAGGAACTGAAGACAGAGTCCCGATTCCCAGTCCCCTCTAGCCACACCTCTCTGGCTGCATGTTTTTTATGTAAGACCATTCTTAAAAATTTGCTGCAGGCTGATGCTGGTGGTAGCAATCAAAATCCCCAGCTCACGAGCACTTGTCTTTGAAGGCCTGATGTTTGGAATTAAAGTGTTGAATAAATAGTTTTCCTCCCTTTCTTAAAAAAAATCCTCTTTGTGCTTCCCTAAATCACACCTTATCCAGCTGCGTCAAATCCAGCCTCGGCTTGGCTGACTCTAGGGAGCTCTTACTTTTTCTGTAGCAAGGACTGCTGTAGCTTGCAGGACGGGACTGGCATGAAGCAACTCATTCATTTATTGGAGCATCCTCTGCCAATTTATATTCCATGTCTGGTTATAAAGGAACGAATAGGAAACATTATATTTTATCTTGCCCCTCCATGGCGTACACCCACCATTCGTGTTCTATTTAGACCACAACCCGGCAGGCAGGTCCATGTGGCTGGACCCTTGTTGAACCCCATGGAACAATTTGCAAGTTTGGGGTTAGACAGTAAACTCTCTGGGGCTGAGACTGGGTTATTATATACGGGTATGCCACCTGGCAGAATGGGGCACCATTCCTGGCTGAGGTCCTGGGATGCTGCCATGACAAAGTATCAAACTGGTGCCTGTGTGCTAGAGACACGTTCCTTGTTTCACTTTTACCTGTGATTTTTCCTGGCTTTCAATGCTGTTTGTCACTTTCCTGGGAACATCTGCACACCCAGCTGTGTTGTCATGTGGCATTTCGTCAAAGGGTTTGTGTTGGATTGCATACACTTGCATGAATAGGTGGAAATGTGAATTAATTTGTTGTCAATCAGATTTTGACTTGCTTCTCGATTATATCGAGATAGCTGCTCTCTGTGGCCTAATGATTAATTTCCGTGAAAGGAGAGTCTGTCTCTGGGCTTCTTTTTATTCCCTCCCCCCAGCTCGAATGCAAATTTTTGTTTTAGTCCAGCTGCATTTTCCTCTGTCATTAAAATAAATCTGGGATACTGTGCTACAGTGAGGTGCTGGCACGGATTCCTCGACAGACTGCTTTTGTCTGTGTCTGCCTGAAGTTCAGCTATGTGATGGGTTAAGCTGGGTAATGAACATCTTGAGAACAAAGGAATATAAAAACACAGCTTTCTTGTAACTGGTCAGAGCTGTAAGCCTGCCATCTGCTTCTGTTGCTGGGGTAATGTCCGTGGCTGTCCTATGTAATGCAAGGGGAGGTCCCTGCCAAACTTAATTTGCCTGTTAAAACATCATTGTTCTTGTTGCCCTTTAGCTCTCTCTAAAATAGTCTCCTCACCCTGCCCCTGCACTCAGACAAAGGTTGGGGTGTTATATGGAGCCCTTAGTCTGTAGTCTGTGAAGACCCTGTCCTAGAACTAGGGTGATCAGATGCCCTGATTTTTTGAGGGACAAGCCCAATATTCAGTGCTTTGTCTATTACCTCCTGCCTCTTGCCCCGATTTTTCACACTTGCTGCTGGTCACCCTCCCTAGACCATGATTTGAAAGGAGTGGGATTGTCTCCTGTTAGGTCAGCTTGCATTATCCCCACTGCCTGCTTCGTGCTTCTTTCTTCACTAACATTTGCAAATAGCTTTGGCGCTGTCTGATCTCGGGGGATCCGGTCAACAGGGACGAGACTAGCAGAGGCCTGACTGATGTGGACTGGGGTGTGTTGGCAAAGCTCTGCCTGGGACAGTGCTGCATGGAACAGCAGCTGGTGCAGCAGATCAAGTTGAAGGCCATGGTGGAGCCGTGAGATCTGCACTCTGCCCCGGCTTTGAAACAGTGCCTTGGCAGAACCCAGGCCCCCAGTGGGTCAACCGTCTCTAAAGGTTAAGACATGATCTCTCCTGGCCACACCTGCACTCCAGACAGCCAAGCAATTGTGGGGATCATTTTTGGCTCTTTGCTCTGCCCCATCAGCAGATTTAACCCTTCAGTAGCAATGAAAGGACAGAGGGAAACTGAGGCACACATAGCTAGCAGAAAACCTGTTATAGAAAACTCCCTGTTGGGAGAATGGGACTGGGTTATGGCCGAACTGATCTGGCCTGGCAAAGATGCAGGGGCAGCCAGTCGCAGTTAGTCCTTTTAAGACCTGTACGGAAAAGAAAACCCCAAACACACAAGCAAAGGCCTTAATTCCACCTAATGACCCTGTTTTCTGAGCTACCTTTTTTTCTTTTGGTACATGGCCCATTTTAGGGCTTAAGCAGGCTGGGGGAATGTGCCCACTTGTTGGCTTACGGGAAAAGGCCGGTATTTTTGAAAGGTGGTGCAGCTAAACCTCACACAGCCCATAAACCCATGAGCCCACTGCAGCGTGACGAGAGGTTGGCAGATGCCACACTGCAAACCCTGGAGGAGGCTGACTTCCTCCTGCTAACCTGAGCCGGGGGCCTTTACACTGGAGTTGCGGCCCTAACCCGGACACATAGCCAAGCTGGTCTGAATCCTACCTCCTGCTGGCCAACACCTGATGCTTCAGAAGATGGTGCAAGAAAGTGTGGGATAATCTACCTGAACCCCTAATTATCAGAGAAGTGTGAGGTTGTAAGTCCCTTTCAAAACTTTTGGGGCCACCTCTGCTCTGCAGAATGGGTGGGTGCTGTTAGAGCCCTATGTCACGTGAGCAAGTGTCATGTCCCTTTTTGGTAACAGTAACTGATCCGCTGAGGGTAACAGTCTACTACTGCTGCCGGCTAATGGAGATCCTCTACAGGCCTGCACTCTGGGGCTCTTGGTAAGGTGGCTACAAACTGTTTGTGAATCATCGCAAACCCAGCTATATCCCTTTGGATGTGTGGTCTGTTGGGGAGCGGCCCTGCAGTCCCCAGTAGCTCTGAAGATGGCCCAGTGCAGTCTTGCAGACTGTGGCGGTGCTAGAGGAGGTGGGGCTGCATGTGGAATAGAGTTATTAGCGCCCACCCCTCCTTGACTGGGAGATAGGCCGAGCCTGTGGATTGCAACACCTGTGTAGGTGGGGTGTGTGGGCTCTGCACCTGCTTTGCTGGCATTCAAAGCAGCCTGAGTTCTGTCGTGAACTGTGTGTCTCAACCTTTGGGTCTTCTCTAGATAATCAATAGCTGAGACTCTTGACTCTCTCTCCGAATGTGCATCCTTCGAGAACGCAGAGCAGAGAACACCAAGCTCTGCACATCTAGGCTACGCAGCCCTCCCCTTTTGATCCATTAACTCAGGACTAACTGCTGGGGCTTTGTGAGTTTAATTTTTAGTGAACTACAGATATTGAGGAGTGGTGTGCAGGATACGCTGGAAGACAGCAGCAGTGGCGTGCATGGACTGGGTCCCAGCAACCCGGAGGCTCCAAAGCAGCGTCCTGGGCTCACAAAATCTCTGCTGCACCACCCAAGGAGGACGGAGTATAAAGCTCTCCGACTCTATTGCGGGTGCTCAGGCAAGAGTGGGGGGACTGACCAGGCAGGCCAGATAACAGGCACCACCCCTCCAAGAAACCACCAGCTTTCCAGCCTCGTTCAGATCCTAAATTTTGGCTGCTCCCCACCGTAATCCTTCTGCCGTACTTTGCACAGAACGATCTGTCCCCTTGCTCCTCCCTGTCCACCCGCTGTGGGCCCCCATCTAATCTAAAGCTGATGTAGGGTAGCAAATGGGATTGTCTTACTGCTCTCTAATAACATTCCTACCCATCATCACCTTTGCCGTTGGGTGTAGCAAATGCATCCTGCCTCTCCCCTGTTGGCTTTCCTACATGGCTCCAGTAGTTCTTGGCTCAAGCTGGGTTCAAAACACTGTGGGGTCGCTGTTGGTGATGCCAATTCTGGCTGACGCTTGGATAATGTGCAGAAAAAGGGGATTCTCGCCCCCCCATGTGAATTTTTGGATGCAGTAGCACTACAAAGTCCCAGCTAAGATGATGACCCCATTGTGCCAGATGCTGCAGTCATCTGGCAAGAGACCGCCTCTATCCCCCAAAGCTCTCGATCGGAATAGACTTGACGAAGCATGGGAGGGAAAGAGGCATATAGAGGGAATGCACCTGTGGGCATTGCAGAGTGGGCAATTGAACACTGGCTTTTTGAACTCCGTGCCCCTAACGGCTAGACTACTCTGCATCTGCAGTCATCTAAGCTGGTTGTGTCCTTCATTTATCCCAGAAGGACCTGAATTAGGAGCAGGAGTCCTTGAATCGCTCCGCCTATTGCAACCTATATTTTCCCCGAAGAGGAACCGGTGCAGCTGCCCTCTTCCAGGCAGTGAATTTTAAAAACAGTACAGGCTCCGTCTCGCATTAGCCTGAAGGCCCTCCTTCCATTAAAATAATGTGCAAGCTTTCAGATCCATTAGCGGTGGCGGTCTCACCTCGGATTTATTTTTTGGTCTTCGAGAGCTCATGTCTCCTTGCAAACATCTTTCTAGTTAGTAGCAATTTTTGCTCCCTGTCTGTGATAGGGGAACGCAGTGTGTTCCCGAACAACCCTTTCAGTCCGTTCTCCCAGTGGTGCGGCTATCTGAGACCTTGGAACAGATGGGCCCTTGGACAGAATCTTCTGTGCTCTGTGGACGAGGAGTTGTTTTGAACCTGGCAAATAGTTCCCCAAAGTTAAGGAAGCATTAGAAAAGGGCAAGGTGCTCAAGGCGTGGGAAAGGCCTATAGATCCCTCCACCTTTAAGTTACGGGTTCAAATCCAGCTTTGGCAAGCACTGCTGACTCCCTCTCAGGAGTGAGGGAGGCTGCTGCCTAAGTGAAATGAGCTGGCCTTCGGCCAATTCTCATCCCCATGAAAAAGACCAGCACTTCTGCTAACTGGCTGTGTGTTGCAGACCATGGATTGAACTGAGTGAGAGACTAGACTCACCCCTTGTCACAGGAAGTGGCCACTTCCTCTTGTGGGTGAGAGACAATGCAAGGGGTGCCTGTGTGCTTCCACTCATCCTTGTACAGCCCTGTGTTATAAAGCAAAGGCCTCTTGGGATACCAGCTCCTTCCTCTGCGCTAAATTCACCAGGAAAAGGTGCCAGGGATAGAAGAGAGGAAGGATGGTTAGGGTCTAGGGCCCGAGACATCAGGCAAGAAGCTTAGCCTCTCTGGTTCACTCCCCCCCCAAAGGAGCAGCTGTAATTTACAGCAGTGTCATGGGGATAAATACATTAGAGGTTGGGAAGTTGCCGATATTCTGATAGTGGGGCCCAGAGAGGCACCCAAGACTCAGATCCAGAAAGAGGCTGGGAGATGCCTTAAATTAATCTAGGCTGTGCTTACTGGCTTCAAGGAGGTCAGGGAAGAGTACCAGTGTGTCAATCACTTTTTCTCTTGGGGGAGGGTGGGGATGGGATGGAACTTCTCCAGGAGGAGGCCCAGGGAAAGGGCCAAAAATATCAGGCTTTTTTTCTAATCCATGGACCTAGGCTTTCCTGGGGTCACTAGCAAAATCGTGGTGCATGGAGGCATTTTGCACAGCAGTAGCGATTGAGTGATTGGGACTGTCTTTATCCAGTGGGTTCTGGCAGGTGGTCTGATATTTAACAGGTTTGTGCGAAGACGCTAGCGTTCGTGGGTAGACCAGGCGTCTTTACCAGCAGCATTCGCCATCCCCACCAGCTGGAGATGATTCATATGGAAAGCAAACTCATCACCTTTGTGGTTGATGGGAATTTATTTTCCTGGTGAGATACCCTGAAATAATCCCAGTGGTCAAACCTCCGTCCTCCTTTCGGTAGCTGAGGACTTCATTTCCCCTCTAGTGAGGGGTAAGTGGTGGGCACTGGTTCAGAGATCTTCCCTCTCATGGGTCTGAGACCACAGATGACATCCCCTCTCCTGTCCCACGCCTTCCCCCACCGGTTGATTGACTCTGGCCATGATCTGAAGACAGGACACTGGGCTAGATGGACCATTGGTCTGATCCAGTGTGGCCATTCCTATGTTCTTCCTGTCTGGTCTCGCTGTGGAGGGAAGAGATGGGGGGGGGGGGACCCACCTATTGCTACCTCAGAGCTGGGTGCTATGCAGATACCTGTGTTGCTTGCTTAGGTGGGTGTCTTTGCTGTGGGTAGCTCCTATGGTAAAGGCTGAACAAAGGCTAATTGGAGGTTTTTCACGAGCTGCAAGAACCCACTAAAACCAGCAATGGAATGGAGGCAGCTTGCTCTTTAGAGTTGTTTCCAGATGCACCTCTCTGTCCCCTCCAGGGTTTAATTTTCTTGACGTTGGGCTTCTCCACAGCTCCCATGGGACACGTCAGTCCTCAGCCACTCAGCACTCCTTCAGAGCCTTACTGAGCGATGGACAGAACTGCCGTCCTCTGTGCCCCTCATTTTCCCCCAGCGTCACTAATCTCACTCCTGGGGAATTTTTCTCTCTTCCTGTCTCCTTTCCTGGCCAGGTACCATCACTTTCCTGGGGCTCTACCTGATGTTTGGATATGGCGCCTCGCTGCTCTGCAACCTCATTGGCTTTGTCTACCCTGCCTATATTTCGTAAGTGCCTGCAGGTTCCTAGCTTTCCAGAGGGGCAGAGGGCAGGTGTGTGGGCTTCCTCACTGGGAATGTCTCTGAGGGCCCCCAGAGGGAACAGGCAAAAAGCAAATGCATTGTTAACCTCCAAAATTACCGTGTGGAGCTCTGTGAGTGGCTATAGGCTGTGCCAGCGTGCTCTGATGAGCCTCTTAAAACACTAAAATGATCAGTATCTACCTGTTACATGAGATGCTAAACACTCATCCAGGGAGAACGTGCCTCAGTGTTGCTAGAGTCCCAAGATTAGTTGCCAGTATATTTTTTTGACCAAGATAGTAAGAAAATGACTGGATTTTTGGGGAGTGATCAACTTGAGGGCTCCCTTAGAGGATCATGTTCCTCAGTCAGTGAATGCTCATCAGCGCTTCTGGAGGGCACCGAAAACTGACCCCTGAACTCATTTGGTAAGTTTTGAACAACTCAGCCTTCATGTGCCCATCTTTGAAACACCTAAGCATCCTAGAAGCTAGAGCTGACCTGTTCCTTTTCTGCCCCTAGCATCAAAGCCATTGAAAGCTCCACCAAGGAAGATGACACCCTTTGGCTCACGTATTGGGTGGTATATGGAGTCTTCAGTGTAGCTGAGTTTTTCTCCGACACCTTCCTCTATTGGTTCCCGTTTTACTACGCTGGAAAGGTAACTGGGGGAGGCCTGTGGAAGTCAGCTTCTGTCCTGCTTCTCCTGCCGTGATTTGTCTTCTGGAAAAGGAGATTAACCCAAGGTTTTATGTGAAGTCAGTCCAGGCTCTGCAGGCTTGGAGCCAAATTTATCTCTTGCTTGAAGTCAAAAGCGGGGAAGGCTCTAGATTTGAGTTTCTACCAATCAAGGGTGTCTAGAGGGTTCCACCTGCTGTGGGGTCCAAAGTTTACTGAAGCTGGCAGAGACTCCTGTTAAGTTCAATGTGTTTTAGACAGGAATCATGGAAGCCCACCATGGTACTGGCGGTCCATGTTCAGAGCAGAGCCATGCTGGGGTAAAGCTCATGGGCTCTTCTTGGGGATGATTCTTCACCAAACTGGGACCGAGCCCACATAAAACCCAAACAGATACTCGTGTGAACAGAAACAGACCAAGAACCATGTGGCCAGATCTAGGGAGAGCCTCTTGGCTGCTTCCCTTCATCCAGCTGGGCAGGCTGAATGCATCTCCACACGGGTTTGTCCAGTACCACTCCCAGGGCCAGTTCTGCCCTTTAAAACTGATGAACGAGAACGGTCGGGAGGCCTCTGCCGTGCCACCAGATCTCTGTTGGGTCTCTTCCAAACCAAGACTGACACGTCTGCTTCCCTGCAGTGCCTGTTCCTGGTCTGGTGCATGGCGCCCGTCTCCTGGAATGGCTCCCAGATGCTGTACCAAAACCTCATCCGGCCTTGGTTCCTGAAGCACCACCGGACGGTAGACAGTGTGATCAGCGACCTGAGTGGCAGGGCACTCAACGCTGCTTCGACTGTCACCAGAGAAGGTACCACGTCCTATTCCTCGTTCCATTCCGGCCTGCGTTCCCAGTTATCCCAATCCTGTGCTTGGGGCAGCAGTCAGGGGTCATTAAGCCCCTTTTTTTCTCCTTGTATTTCAGAGCTGGGCAGGGCCCTATCTGGCTGGGGTGTAAATTAGAGCAGTCTCAGGGCTACTCTAACTTGGGCATTACTTCTCCTGGTCTCTGTGTGTCCTGGGAAGCAGCAAATAGCTGTCATGCGAGGTACGGCCACTGTACCTCCAATCTACCCCTGGCCTGGGAAACCCTCTTTTCTTAGGGAGTATTTTCAGGAGGTAGTTTGCACCGATGGAACTGCGAATCAGGCCCTCATTCAAGATGAGACCATCCTGCCATCGTCCCTGCAGGTGCTCACGCTTATCTTCACCTTTCTCTTGTGCCATAACTTCGCGGCCAGACAGAGTCCTGTCTCCTCTCCACAGCAAACTGAAGCAACTTGTAATCTCTTGCCTCTTCTCCTTTCTCTTCCCTCATGCCTTTCCGCTCAGTCCTCCACGCTCTGGTTGACAGCAGAGCCACTCTGGTGTCCGAGGTGGCCACGGCTCAGCTTGCCTGTATGTAACAACTCATGTCGTTCACGCTCTGAGAAACGGGAAGGGGTGGAGGGAGCAGAGGTCAGTTAAGCATGACATCCCACACACACACCAGCTTGGGTTGGACCAGGACTCTGGCCCTTGGTTTTTTTGAAGGCAGCCAGTTCAAATCTTGGTGCTGTTTGGAGGGAAACCCCGAATATGTTCTTATCTGAAGATGCAAATTTATTTCTTGTCCCAGTGACTGCTAGAAATGATGGGCCGGGAATGAGGTGTGCAGTGGAGAGGAAGGCTTCTTAATTGGCTCAAGAGCCCCTACAGTGGCTGGTTCAAATCCAGCCTAAAATCAGCAAAGGATAAAATCTTCACATGCCTTTTTATTTTAATGGCCACAATTTCATTGCAGTGGATTTGTTTCCCTCCTTACATTTTTAAAGCCAAAGGGATGGTTGCTAAACTAATCTGATTCCCAGCCAAACAGACCCGGGATTGTCTCCCAATTTCTTCAAAAGCCACCTGCTGTACTGGCCGCCTGGCATGCTGCCCTGAAAAATTAACATCCCTCTCTGGCCCTTAACAAGAGTCACTCAGTATGAGGGTCGAGGTACACTGGTGGATGGGAAGCCAAGCTCTGCTGCGCTCTCTCTGCGCTGGGGATGCATGGAGACACAACCATATTTGTGGCTGGTAAAGCAGAACTGAGCTCATGAAAAACACCTAGAGGAAGGTGCTGGGCCAAGCTGATGCCTTCTTCTCCTTAGCCCCTGTTAAAGGTCCTGAAATAGGCAACTTGTTAATAACATGGTTGCCAACGTACAACCACCACAGCTGTTACTAACTCTAAAAGTATAACACGGGTTGGGTGAGCTCCAAATAGCATCATTCCGAACCTGCAATTGCAGCCCAGAGCATTATAGGTAACTGTGATGCAGATTTGTGTGACCGTGGAGGTCCTATTTCTGCAATGGGGATTGGTGATGGCGGGGCGATCTCTAGTTGGTCCTTTATAAACCTACGTGGATAGAAAACCCTTATGGCTTCTTGAGGAAGCTGGTGATGCTGGAGGAAAATCAAGTCATGCTAAACTTTCCTTTCTCTTTCTCTCCCTTCCCTTGTGGAGAACTATCTGTCTGTTAAATTCCACCACCTCCTTGGCCTCCTATAGCCTATCCCTGCTGTCTAGAGTTGTGCACTGTAGCCTGTCTTCCCTTTGCTTATTACTGTGGTGTTTGCAGACCCAAGGATTGTGTCCCTTCACATGTCTTGGGGGTAGATACTTGGGGATGGGGTCTGTTGTTTCCAGTCCCTCCTGGGTAGCACCTGCCCCAGATCGGAGGGTGCTTCTTTAGGGGAACAGGGCCTTCCCTGCCCTCCATGTACATCCGATGAGGGGCACTGAATTCCAGCACAAGCTGACCCCGGAGGGGAAATGGAGGTTCCGTCATCTCCATCTGACCTGAGATCTTCCGTAATGGACGTGGCAAAGGAAAACCACCCTGTGGACAGCTGAGCTAGAAAAACTCACCCAAGCGGGAGCTCACTACTCGGGACAGTGTCCCCTCAGCCCTTGAACTGACCCTAGCCATCTGTGGGTGAAGTTACTGGGTTGGGAGCTCCCGGCTGCCCTTCGGACACATTAAACCCATCAATCGCTTTAGCCATAAATTGGATTACACTGCGCTCTCCTTCCAGCGACACAAATAGCTAGTGCTGCTCGCATTAGAGAGGGTTTTCCCTGGTGGCAGCGGTCCCAGAGTGGGCGGGTGCTTCTTCCGCCGAGAGTGAGGGACTGAAGTCAATGAAACCAAATGGGCTTCCCATCTAGGGAGAGCCCACAGGGGAACATCGCATAGGGTGCGTCTACTCTGCAAGTAAACACTTGTAACTGGCCTGTGCTGGCTGACTTGGGCTGGAACCCCGGCTCTGGGACCTTCCCCCTTCACGGCTCCTGCCCGAATGTCTATACCCCATAGCCTGAGCCCTGTGAGCTTGAGTCATCTGATGTGGGCCGGGCACCGGTGTTTAACTGCAGTGTAGACGTACCCTCTGTGCTCATGTTTGTCTCAGTGCTGCGAACTCCAGATCCCAACCAGAAACCAGGGTGTAGGTGAAGGGAAGGTCCAATTAGCCAAGGATCTTAAGTGGGCTCAACTCTGCTGCTATGAGCCGAGTGCCCCCCCTTGGCGTTAGAACTGAACCCCTCTTTCTGACTGGGGGGATTGAATTTAATGTTCACAGAGGTGGCTGGTTACGCCCGAGAGAGTGGTCGGTTGGGATGTCTAGATGGGAACCCGCCCAGGGGCTGATAGAGAATTAACCTTAAAAGCAGGCTGAACACAGTGTAAAAAGGCCCCAGGGGACAATGGAAACCCACTGGTGCTTTAGGATGCATGGAAGGTCCAAAGATCCCCACTCCTATTCCCTTTGGGAGGGGCATGGATTCACCCCTGTAAGTGTTAACGGCGGGCAGGATGCAAATTCTTCATAGCTCAGGTTTCCAGGCTCCTGTCTCCTTACCAAGACCTGGGTCCCCTTGCATGGTGTCGGACATGCTTGGTTCAATGGGCAGGGGTCCAAAAGAAGACTCTCACTACGGTTGGTGTGGTCTGGAGTGCCTCCCTGCACCTGGGGATTATCAAGAAGCTGATGCAGTGGTTTGCGGTGTTAGAGCTGGATTAGTAGGGCATCTTGCTGCTCCTAAAGTGGATTAGGTAGGAACTCTGCCAAGATATTCACCAGCCGGCACAAAAGGGCACCTCTGTGCAGGGAGGAAGGCTTTTGTCTGTCTCCCGCTAGTGCTTCGCTTAAGTGTGACAGCGGCACGGACTTGTAGCCGAAGGCAGGACATTGCAAATGGCTTCTCTTCGCTTCGCTGGAACTGCAGAGGTTTCATGGGGTCTCAGAACTAGGGAACAGGGTGTGGATAAAAGGATACCTTAGTCACAAGCTGGGCATGTGAGTTTTATTCCTGGCTCTGGGAAGGAATGCCATCTGGCAGAGACAGCTCTAGACAGAGGCAGCACCCTTGAGTTGCTCCGTGATCTTGGGCAAGTCACTTCTCTCTGCCTCCATTGACCAGTCTGTAAAATGGAGACAATGGTTACTCAGCAGAGGGGGAGCAGAGATTATAGGGATTAATCATGTTGTGTATGGTCCTCCAGTGCCTGCTAATTCTCTTTATTTTCCTCCTTGTAGCATCCAAAGCAGCAGTGAACCTTGGTTTGGAATCTCCCAAGACCAAGTGAGGACTGAGCTCCACGAAGCTGGCTGTTCTGAATTTCCCCTCAGCATCTCCCTAAACCAACGGCTGAAAGTAACCCGTAGGCACTGCCAATAAACCAGTGATCCCCTTCCTGCTCTGCAACCACACTGGCCAGTAACAAAAGCAAGCAACTGGGTCCAAGGTGTTTGTAAGAAGTACAGCTTCCACATCCCCAGTCTCCTCCCACACACAACCCTCCAGCAGATCTAAAACAGCTGCCAGGAGTTTGCTGGGACTCAGCACCGTGGGACCCTCTGCTCATCTCAACTAGAGACACAATTTGTAGTTCCTGTTTCACGCAGTCTTTATTCAGCTTTGCATGGGGCGTCAGACACTGCTGTTTGCTAGTCCTGTGTTAGGAGGTAGAGCCTGTTTTGGGGGGTGAAGGAGGAGACACTGGCCACTTCCGAGTAGCCTCAGGAATCAGGACAGCGGGCGCTTGGTTCCTCTGATCTTAGTTATTATGGAGTCTAGTGCAGGCAACCCCAGTAAAATGTCATGTTTTTCCTCTACCTCTGTGTTTTGCTGATGCAGGAACTGGGCCCTGCCCTTCTAGTGTTTTGGTGGCCTCAGCATGGGTGGGGGGGTGACTCTACAGTGATTAACACAAGCTACAGGGTCTTCAAGCCGCCCCCTCCCCCAAACCCCTTAATCCTCCCAACACAGTGTCCTGTGCAATATTCCGCAGCATAAAAGGGAGAAGGAAGATGGTGCTGTAGCCCCTGGCTCTGTGGCTGTCCATCCCCTGGGCTCTCATGTCTTGCGCTGGTTCAGTTTTCATTTCAGTGGGCCAGGTCTTAGCCCCGGAGCAGATATCTCGTCACCTCCCCTAGCACGCCCAGCTTTACGCCTCTTCTTGTTGAAGTCCATGGTGACGCTTCCCGTTGAGGTCAGTGTGAGAGAGGTAGCCACGTCCTGAGAAGGATGGGTTTGCAAACAAGGCTGGAATGGAAGGAGGGAGATTCACACATGGCTTCACTGATAGCATTGCAGACTCTTCTACCAATCAGGGTCAAAAGCAACAACAAAAAAGTTGCTCCTCTACCTCATGATCATCCAAACTAACCCCAGTGGTGCACCCTACTGTGTGGCAATAGCCCATATCCTGGCACGGTTATGTGTCAGCTGTGCTCTTCTCTCCCGGAGTGGGACGCATCAGGGTCTGCTAGGGTGTGTGCTGGAGGCAGGGCACTTTCAGAACGTTTGCTTTCCAGTGGTTTGACGCCAGCCCTTCGCTGTCTACTGAACCAGCTTAACTTGGGCCCAATCTTAATACTGTCTGAGTGTGAAATTGGTCTGAGTCCACTCCATGCGCCCTAGCGTGTCCGAGTTCAGCTAGAAATTGTCCGTTTCTCCTTCCTCTTTCAGAAATAAAGGGTTAAATTATCTCTCTAACTTATCCACGCCTGGCAGGGGCAAATCTCACCAAGCTGTGAATTCTGGAGGGAGCAAATGGTTTCCATGTGTCCTCAGGGGTGACTCCAGCCAGTACATAAACTGCTGTTGATGCTTTTTTAAAATAAATTAAAAAGAAAATAGTTGCTCATAATGGGATTTGGTTGGTTGCTGTTGTAGCTGTTTATGGGCCGGAGCAGAATAAATGTGATTCATTAATAACTCTGCTGTTTGTGCTTTTTATTTGCATTGGTTGGTGGCTGGCAGCAATACCGAGCTCTTTGCCTCTTAGGAGCCGAACAAACCAGGGGTCGTGGAGCACTTTTAAAGCCAAACACATTTCTTCATGGCAGGAGCTTTGGTGGGAGAAAAATCCCACTTTCTCCCAGGCTTTGCGGTGCCTCCCGCGATCAATGACGTTTAGTCTTTAAAAGCGGCGCAGGAGCCCGTATTTACCCATGCATCACGTGGGTGGATGAGTGGGTGCTGGGGGACCACGTGCCCTGATTACGTAGGGCCGGTCCCGCCGCGGTGTCACGTGGGGGCGGCCCGGGCCTGGGGGCGGAGCTCTGTCACGTTTCGCTCCGCCCAGCAGCGCCCGGCGGACTCAGCTGAGGAGCGCGCGGTCCCTTTAATGGAGGGGGCGTGGCGAGGGCAGAACCGGAAGTGGAGCCTGTCGAGTGGGCGAGGCGAGGCTGCTGGCGGGTACGTACGGTGGCCGGGCGGGGCAGGGCAGGTGCGAGCCGGGGTCTAGGTGGGTGTGTGGAGCGCATCTGGTCTGGGGTCGGAGCTATACGGTAGGGCGAAATGGGGATATACGGTATGAGCGGGGGAGAGAGACGGGGGCTCTACGGTGTGAGCGGGGGGCGGAGAAGGGGGCTCTA
>ML685800.1:3208616-3243587 GCA_007922175.1 Pelusios castaneus
ATCAGTTAAACCCTGAGCACGTGGGCAAGTCTCAACAGCCAGTTACCCAAGAAACAATTCTCTGTAATAACTCAGAACCCACCCCATGTACTCCCCCCTCTTAGGCCACTTGTATATCCACCCCAGGTAGCCAAATATGAATCAATTTCTAAAATAGGCTATCTGATCATACCACCCCCTTCATAAATTTATTAAGCTCAGTTTTGAAAGCAGTTATGGTTTTTACCCCCACAACTCCCCTTGGAAGGCTATTCCAGAACTTTACTCCTCTAATGGTTAGAAACCTGTGTCTAATTTCAAGCCTAAATTTCTTGATGGACAGTTTATAACCATTTGTTCTGGTGTCCACATTGGTGCTGTACTCAAATAATTCCTCTCCCTCCCTGATGTTAATCCCTCTGATGTATTTATAGAGAGCAATCATATCCCCCCTCAACCTTCTTTTAGTTAGGCTAAATAAGCCAAGCTTCTTGAGTCTCCACTCATAGGGCAGGTTTTCCACTCCACAGACCATCCTTGTAGCCCTTCTCTGCACCTGTTCCAATTTAAATTCATCCTTTTTAAACATGGGAGACCAGAACTGCATACAATATTCCAGATGGGGTCTCACCAGTGCCTTGTACAGCAGCGCTAACACCTCCCTGTCTCTACTTGAAATCCCTCTCCTGATACACCCTAGAACCACATTAGCTTTCTTCATGGCCACATCACATTGGCGGCTCGTAGTCATCCTATGATCAACCAGTACTCCCAGATCCTTCTCCTCTCAGTCCATTCCAACTGATGTGTCCCCAACTTATAGGAAAAATGCTTGTTATTTGTCCCTAAATGCATAACCTTGCACTTCCCATTATTAAATTTCATCCTATTCCTGATACTCCAGTTTACAAGGTCATCCAGATCTTTCTGTACGGTATCCCGATCCGTCTCTGTATTGGCAATACCTCCCAACTTGGTGTCATCCGCAAACTTTATTAGCACATTCCTGCTTTTTGTGCCAAGGTCAGTAACAAAATGGTTGAACAAGATCGGTCCCAAGACAGATCCCTGAGGGACTCCACTGGTAACCTCCCTCCAGCTTGACAGTTCACCCTTCAGTATGATCTGCTGTAGTCTCCCTTTTAACCAGTTCCTTATCCACCTTACTATATTCATATTAA
Organism: Pelusios castaneus; assembly: GCA_007922175.1. Taxonomy (NCBI): domain Eukaryota; kingdom Metazoa; phylum Chordata; order Testudines; family Pelomedusidae; genus Pelusios; species Pelusios castaneus. The sequence continues at coordinate 3,209,777 of ML685800.1, forward strand.
TCCCCATCTTCTGTAACATAACTAACAGCTCCCTGTGTGGAACTATATCAAATGCCTTGCTGAAATCTAAGTAAATTAGGTCCACCGCATTCCCTTTATCTAAAAAATCTGTTATCCTTTCAAAAAAGGAGATCAAGTTGGTCTGGCACAATCTCCCTTTTGTAAAGCCGTGTTGTATTTTATCCCAGTTACCGTTATCCTCTATATATTGTGGGAGCCAGGAGTGCTAAACGCTTGTGTGAGATCTGGTTAAGGAGAATTAATGCACCTCTGTGTGTAGTGCAGCAAGGCCACACACACCACAGTACAGTAGAACCTCGCAGATCCGGACTGACCGGTCAACCCACATCCTGATAAACCAGAAGAACTGTGGCAATCAGGCAGCAGCAGATGGGAGGGAATAAAAATAAAGAAAGCAAATCTTGTGCAGAGCAGAAACAGTCCCGGGTCTGTGCTGTCCCTGTAAGCCAAGGGCGCTGTTTCGCTCCCTCCCGCACTGCCCCACTTAGAGGGGGCAGCTGTTTTCACACCCCCACCCAGCCTGGGAAAGAAACCGGCTACAGCCAGCTGGCTGAAGCTGCAGAAGGAGCTGAAGGTTGCAGCCAAAGCCTGGCCAGGAGCTGGAGCGAGGGCAGCTGCACTCAGAAGAAGTTTTAAAGGGTCACAGCCTATGTGCTGATATGGATGGAGCTTTGCCCTTGGCTGCACTCTGGGATCCTGCCAGCATCTGTGCGAGGGCAGGGGAGGGAGGGACGCTGGCATAGGACTGGCACCACCCCCTGCCATGTGCTGCCTCTGAAGCATTGCAAGCAGTGTGCTGAGCAGGGCGAGCGCTGGGAAGAGGAGGCTGAGGGCTGGGGTTTGTAGTGCCAAGGTTGCGGGGTAGCCCCCCCCCAGTTCAGCCCAGAGACAAGGAACAGGGCAGGGAGCTGGGGCCACCTTTGCAGAGATCCGCAGAGTCCCGGACCATGATTACATTACGAGTGTTTCAGCGTTACGGGCAGCCTCCATTCCTGAGGGGTTTGGATCTGTCAGGGTCTACTCTAGTTCTGAGCAGAGGAGCCCCACACGCTAAACCAGGCTGGAAAATTAACCATCTTAATTCCATTTTCATTATTGCACCTTATCAGCAAACTCTCCTCCTCTGGGAACCTGTTGCCTGAGGAAACAACAGCAGGAGCTGGGTTCTGTTCACTGGGCTTTGGGGTAGGACATCAGTGGGAGATTAGGGCCAGGGGAGAAGACTGGGAAAGGGGGAAGCTCTTCTCACTGCTGGAATCTAGAATGAGTGTTCTACCCCTCTTCTAGAGGGTGAAGCAACTTGTCTGCATTCATGTGGTGTTAGTGACAGAGTTAGGTATAAATCCAACGAGTCTTGGCTCCTAATCCTCTGCTTTGAGAACTAAAACCCGCATCCCCCTTGTAGATAGCAAATATGGAGAATTGTGCTTCCTCCATTCCCCTCAGAATGAAATTTAGAAAACGGACCATCCCCTATCCAAACCTGAAGGTGAATCTGACCTGAAATGTAACTCAGATTGATGTGAAAAGACAACCCCTTTTGAACTCATGTTATTATCTGTCTTTTCTTCCCTCATTTGCCTTCCCCAGATGCACCAGCCCCTGGGAAGAAGGAGGATTCTGAAGCAAAGAGCGAGTGTTTGTATCAGCAGAGTCATTCTTACGTGGAGATGAACCAGCGGCTGCAGAAGGCCTGTAGGCTACTGAAGGAGAAGTGCGAGGAGCTGAAGGAGGCGGGCGCGACTTTGGAACAGAATATCATGGACGTTAAGGAAAAGGCCTTGTGAGATTGTCTGGTCTCTCTGGAATGAGCGGGAGAAACTGGGAGCATAGGCAAAAAGCTGGCCCAGGAGAGTATGTGTTCAGTAGTAAAGATCCTCACATCCTAGTCCTGAATCTCTTCTCAGTGTGTATTAGACTTTCACAGAGGTCCCCGTCTTGTGTCTGTATCCAAATCATAGGGCTGGAAAGCCACCCAGGCAGGTAACACCGTTGTGTGCTGTGATTTAATGGAGGATCTGGCACTGCTGCGTTTTGCCTGGTATCTCCTGGAACCCATCAAGCCTCATGACTGCAGCTTCCCAAGAGCCACCCTCACACTCAGGAAATGCTAGGGCACGTGTGATGGGCGAGCTATATCTTTAACTCCAAGAATGCTACGGGATTTGCCTCCATAGCCCTTTCCCCATGGGTGGCGCTGAGCTTCTTGCCCGTGTTCAGAAGCGACTTGTGCAACAGATGCTTCCTTGAGCCCTTAGGAGAACTTGATGCCAGCTTCCCAAATGGCAAGCTCGAACCTGACGTGGCTGGAGTAAGAGCCAGCTCCAGCTCGCCGCTGGCTTTTCATAAGCTGCATCTCAGGTGCCCGCAGTGTCTGTTGGCATGACGTCCCCCTCGCCTGCCAGATTCACCTACGACTTCTCCCTCTGGTACTGCCTCCATGATGATGCCATCGCCTCCTGCATCTCTGCGACACTCAAAGCACAAGGCTTCCAGGGTTACATCGAGCATCAGGACCAGATAGCTGGGACCTCGGTTCTAAGGACGGCCACGGAGGTCATCCAGGCCAGTCGGGTCGCCATCGTCATCCTGACGGCCAGGTCGCTGAACGACCCCTGGTGTCAACGTGTCTTGGAGTGGAACCTGCATCACGTGATAGAGGAGGAGGGGACGAAGATGATCCCCGTCTACGTGGATGTAAAGAAACAGCAAGTGCCTCTGGTTCTGAGGCATCTGAACGAGCTTGACTACAGAAACAGCTTCTTCACGCAGAGGCTGCTGCAGAGCTTGGGAAGCAGTCGGTTTCCAGCCAGCAGGGCGAGGAGCGTGCGCTCCCCCAGGGCAACCAATGCTAAAAGCAGAGTCAGCCGATAGCAACTGGAACTTAGGACCCGCTGCTGCGCAGAGGAACCGAGCTCGAGGGACGTGGCCGGTATTGATTCCTGCCAGGAGGGAAGCAGTATGTCGTGCCCTGTTCATTCGGCATCTAGAGTTTGCTGTGGGCTCCGCTGTGGTGTGGGCGGTGATCACATCTGCTTGGCTTCGTGCCTAGACTCGTCCAGGAGACTCTTTAGAAAATAAACGGACTGTCGGTGGTGAGAACTTGCTATAAAAATGCCGTGGGGATTTATTTGTAATGTAAGCCGGATCCCGAGGCTACCAGTGTCAAATTTCTTGATTTAATGAATTCTTATTAAAAGCCACTCCTCAGAAAACTGAATCGGTGCAAGCTCTTTCATGGAGAGGTGCTGGATCAGGTCCCGCTGGGAGCTGGTAATGGTCTTTCTTCTTAGCTCCGAAACAGGCACCCCACACCCCTTCCCCCAGCTTTTCACTGGCTGTGTCTGCCCTGGGAAATACTGGGCAATTTCTCACTGCTCATACCAGGTCTAGAGGATGGTGGGAAAGGCCCCTGGGGCCGTGTCTGCACTAGCCATTTCCGGGGTGAATAGTTGACGGCCCTAAAATTGTTGGTGTAAAGTAGGCCTGTGCCTCAGTTTCTTTCCATCTGTGAAATGGGTGTAACTGCTTGCCTATTTTGAAGGGTTAGTTAAAGTTTGTGATTTTACTGGCAGTAGCGGTACTAATCCTGAGCCCTCATTTAGGGCTTGTTAGCAGCAAATGTCAAAGCACATTACAAAGAAGGACTGTCATTGTCCCCATTTTACAGTTGGGGAAACTGAGGCATAGCGGTGCATGACTTGCCAGAGAACACAACTAGCATGCTAATGGAAGAGCTGAGAATAGACTGCCTGTGGGAGTCCCAGCCTGTTGTTCTGTCCAGGGCTAATGGCGCTGAGTGTTACTGAATTGGAAAGTACCATGCACCTGAAAAGTCTGAGCACTTGGCTTCAAATCTCTGCTAGCACATGGGCGTTGGCCCCATCAGAGTTTGATCACTGGGGTCCCGGGCTCCCGTGAAGGCCTTGGTTATACGGCTCAGAAGCAGCACAGCGAAGAGAGAGGAGCTATTTTATTATACACGACAAGCACCCACACAGCTTGCGGTAGGGACCAGGGGAAGCGGTCAAAGGTGCATGTTGCAGTCCGTCCAATACGTGGTTGCAAAAATCAAGATTGTGGCGTCTACCTCGACCAAGTCCAGAGCTGTGCTGCAGCTGAGAGTTGGTGCCTGGGTGGGACAATGTCACGTGGGTTGGACGGTTAGGCTCTAGCGCTGCTACAAACCTAGCTACGTCCTGGGATGGCTCCAAATTTACAAGCTGCTCAGGCCCCAGGGGCCTCTTTGGGCCTAAAGATGTGATGGTGGTCGGTTTCCCGCTTAGTTTAGGGCAATAGAAATGGAGTTCAAAGGGCTGGAAATGCCACCAGCTACTGTTGCGGTGGTGGTCTGTCATGGCAGGGAGTAGTTTCCAGGGTGATTCGGCCGTGTGGTGGGAGGATGTGTTGAGGGGTAGAATGTCACATGCTCAGGTGTAAATCTGGAGCGAACGAAGATTGGAATCTGCCCCCAAAGTGTTCAGGAAGCACATAACACATGAGATGTGGGTTTTTTACACTCTAGTCACTGAGTCCTGTTTTATGACAGTAAGCAGGTTAACTGTGCTGTGTGTGTGAAGTGTGATGTGGCAGACACTTGCCTCTGCCTGCTGGCCCTGTTTCAGCTATTGCACATCTTCCCCCAGCCCCTGCTCAGCAACACTTCGCTTTCAGCGCTGTAACTTTTCACAAGTGGCCGAGGAAAGCGGAAAGCGTCTGCAGAGCCAGGCCTCCCTGGGCGGCAGGTGTGAGAGCATTGCCTTCATCTGCACATCCTTTGCTCTACAAATCTTGCACCTCCGTCCCTGCGAGCCCTTTCTCCGGCTGCGGGGGAGGAGAAGCAAATAAGTTCAGTGAGGGAGCAGCGTATGTAACTCAGAGTGGAGATGCCCCCAGCTGAAGTGGTGCAGCGAGGTCTGCAGATGGCTCAGCTTGGTGGCCGCATGAAGGCAGATGGGACTTCGCTCTTCCTCGTGCTTCTGTTCCTCTCTGTTGGGAAGGGTGGTGAGTAGATGTCCACATGGCGCCCTGGGGTGGTGGTACTGGGAATCTGGAGGGCTGGATTCTATTACAGCTGGAACATGGATTGGTTCCAGCGTAGTCTTACCAAGGTTTCTCTGCTCTGCTGGAACACCCGTTCCTTTCCAGGGCTCGGGCTGAGAATTGCCCCCGCCTTTTCCTTGCTCCCCAGTCCCCATGCAGTCAGGACACAGCACACTGTTTCTTCCCAGCAGGCCAGCTGCAGTCTTTGATCATTGGAGGACGCGATGCATCACCTCACTCCAGGCCCTACATGGTGTCTATCCAGAAGGGAGGCAGTCACATCTGCGGGGGATCCCTAATCAAAGAACGCTGGGTGCTAACGGCTGCACATTGCCTCCCCTGCCAGTGAGTACAGAGCCCACCCATGATGGGGGGGTTCCCACAGCTGAGGGCCATAGGCGCAGGCTTCCAGCTCGGCCACGGAAGCTGGCTCTTCAGGTGATTTGGTATCTGACTTTCTGCAGGGTTTGCTCTGCCGTTGCAGGGGCAAATAGTGAACCCTGGGTTTAAGAAATGCCCATGAATTCATGCCCAATAGCACCCGAGGATGCCAGCCAAGGGATGAAAAGGGCCATGTTTACCAACGTGCAGGAATCTCACCAAACCAGGAGAGCAGCAAATAGCGAACCGTGAAAGGCATTCAGCGTGGTGTCTGGTTTAGGGTCTTAGTGTAAATGGAGCCATTACCTTCAGTAGAAGGCAGATCAGGACCCTTGAGAGGAAGGGAAGGTCTCGTGGTTCAGTGGCAGGGGCGGGAGTTCGGACTCGTTCTTTCTCCAGTTTCCCCAGGGGCTTAGGCAAGCCAGAGAGGCCAAATTTTTCAAAGGTGTCCTCTGGTCTGGTGTCCTTGGGCCTGATTTACAGAGGCAACTGAGAACCTACAGCTCCCCTGATGCTCAATGGAGTTGTGGGCACCCATCCTCTCTTGGAAGAATCTGGTCCAAAGATGCATTGTGGGCTGGGAACCCCAAAGCTAAAGTACCCCAAATCAGAGGCCACTTTTTTAAAACAAACAAACAAACAAAAAGTGACCTAAATGGGTCTGATTTTCAAAAGCGTTTAGGTGCCTAAATCCCTTGGAGGCTCTGAGTCAAAGCTTCTCTGCATTCCCAGATGGTATGTGCTCAGCTCAGACCTACTCTGACTGCGGGGTTAGCTGTGTGTCCACCTGTAGGGGGGTTTCTGTTGGGGTGCCGGGGGTCTGAGGCCCGGTGAGGTTGCTGACGCGAGAGAACCTTCCTTTTGTATCTCAGGGGAGAGGAGGCCCTCAAGGTGGTGGTGGGTCTCCATCAGCTCAAGAAATATGACCCAAAGCAGGTCTTCTCTGTCATGGACCCCATCCCACATCCTTCCTACTGCCATAAGACTATGGAAGGTGACATCATGCTGCTCAAGGTACGTGGGCTTTTGAGAGAGCCGTGAGCTCTGGTTCTTCCAGCTTCTGCTACTGAGGTCCAATCCTACAAGGCAGCAGCCTGACCAGGTGGGAGTCAATTCCTGGCCCTCCCTGTTGTGTGGCCTTGAGTATGTTGTTGCCTCAGTTTTCCCCATCTGTAAAATGGAAGCAATAACAATCCCTGGCTCTTACCAGAGGCTCTCAAAGTGCTTTAGAAAGCAGGGCAGAGTCATCACCCCCTTTTACAGATGGGGAAACTGAGGCACAGAATGGGGAGGTGGGGGTGGCAGGGAGTGATTTGCCCGAGGGCACTGAGTGGGTCAGTGGCAGAGGCAGGACTGGAAAGCAAGTCCCCTGAATCCTAGTCAGTGCTCTAGCCACTAAGCCACGCTGCTACCAATACTGGTTTTACTTTGCAAAGCACTTGAGGTCTGTGGTTGGAAAGTTCTGTGCTAATGTTCAGAGGCAAGCTGAGGCATTCAGCCCTGGGTGGGAGTTCGTCCCTCTCTTTTTTTTCCCCTCCATCTCAGATCTCCTGCTGCAGATAGGAAGGTGAGATTCAGAAGTGACAAACTGCCTAAACCTTACAAGAAATCTTTACTGTTCCCTGTGCTTGCTAGCTGGCCTGGCTTCATTCTCAGCTCACGCTGTCACTTCTGAGGGGCCGGTCTCTTATGGTGATGGGTAAAGCTTTTCTGGAGTCGGCCTCTTTAACAGAGTAAGGACGTGTTGCTGTGTCCTTCAGCCACTTCCTAACAGCTAGATTTTCTCATTCCTCCCACCCCTTCCCACAATCCTGCAGCTTTGGGATGCAGCCGGGGTGCTGTGGGTGTGTGGGGAGGGATTTGGTGACTCCTAGGTTCTGGGCTGCTCTAGGTGAGAGACTGATGCTGCTGTGGGAGTGGTTAGCACACACCCCAAACCTGCCTGAACTTATGGCGGTCTTGCTTGGTACTCCCCACACCAGAGTCTGCAAAGAGGGGCAGAGGGACATCTCCCCGGGAGCCACATGGCACAAAGGGGCATCAGGGGAGGGCTGCAATCTGGCTGCCAGCTGTTTTTCTATTTTCTCTGGTTGGGAGACCCACTTGAGAGACCCCAGCCCATGCCTCTGCTGATGCCATCCCCACTCTTTGGTGATGCAAAGATACACGGAGCCTGATTGAGTACGTCCTCCAGCCCTGACCTTGCCTTTCGCTCCTGCCTGCAGCTGGACAGGAAGGTGGCTCCGAACAAGATCACGAAGTTCATCCAGCTGTCCAAGGAGCAGGACCTGGGGATACAGTGCAGTGTGGCTGGCTGGGGGCTTTCCAAAGAGGGAGGCAAACTCTCCCCTGTTCTTCGTGAGCTCGATGTCAAGGTGATGGACGCCAGGATGTGCAACAACAGCCGGTTTTGGAACGGCGGGATCACCGAGAGTATGATCTGCATCGAGGGGGTCGAGAAGGGATCCACCCCCTGGACGGTGATGGCTTAACAATAGCACTTGTGTAGGGTGGGCTGAGGGCGGAGGAGTCCCCTGGCTGGCTGCATACAGGCCTGGCCCTGGGATCACCGTACTGTGGAGAAGACAGCGCTCTGGAAGGATGCCCCAAAGAGCCTGGGGAACATGACAGATGCTGACCAAGATGCCCAGGGATCTGGCTGTGTTCTGTCTCTGGGAATTGTTCCTGACGTGGCGTCTTGATGGCTGGTCTCCAGGATGGTCACTCGAGCCTCTGTCACCAGTACAGAATTTGGCCCAGGTTATTGGTTAGCCCCAGGGCTTCATGCCTGCCTGGTGTGATGTACCCCACGGCCTCTCTCCTCCCTGTTGCTTGGTGCTCCCTCCTCTGTCCACCCCCTTCCCCAGTCATGCCCCTCACTCCTGATGCTCTGAGGCGTCTCTCCCAGCTAATAGATGGCGTGTGCTTTATGCCGTTGCAGGGTGACTCCGGGGGCCCTGTGGTGTGTGGCAAGAAAGCGAAGGTAGCAGGGATCATCTCCTTCACAGACGGCAAGGTCGACGTGTTCAAACCGCCCGTGGCGACGGCTGTCTTTAAATACAAGGAGTGGATCCAAAAAACAATCGCTCGGGCTGACCTGTGACACAGCCTGATCTGTAAGCTTGGCCCCCCCCATCTCCTCTTCTGTGCATTGGCCCATAGTGGCTGCTCCACGCTGTGCGGGTTGGAGATCCGCTCGCTCACTTAGCAGCCTGTGCTTCGACCATCTCTCTGGACATTGCTGGCGCCCTCCACCCCAGTGTCCACCTCTTCTCTTGAGCAGGGCGCGGAAGAGCCTGTCACGGTTTCCCTGCGTGCTCCTCTGTCGGGCCTGGCCTGCAATGTGTCCTCCTCCACCCCTGCTTCCTGCTGCTGGTCTGAAATAAAAGCGAAACCTCGTCCTGTCCTAGGTGCATAGTGTGTGTGGCATGGGAGAATCACAGCTGGGATGCCCCAGCCCCAGGCGAGAGCACAGCGCTGTCTTGTAACTAAGCTAGCACGGCCAGACCGAGTCAGGGCTGGGAATCGGTAATGCAGTGAGGGACAGTGGCTGGGGGAGCAGATTCTCCGACCTGAAAGGGCCTTTCTGCTTCCAGTGAAGATTACAGGGAGCTCTCAACATCCTCGGGAGGGGGTGAAGCCCTGCCCATCCTCTTGATATGCTACACAACCACTGTGTCCTATCTGCAGGGCTCGCTGGGTTTCCCGGCTGTGATCTTTGCTCCATGTGTGGCCTCTCTGGGCTGAGTATCTTGGTGCCTCCCTGGAGCCGGGGCTGCGAGGTTGGCATTATCCCTGTTGTATTGCTGGAGAAACTGAGGCACAGACTCAGAGGGGGAGTTGAAAGCGGGAATTAAACCCAGGTCTTCAAGCCCACGCCTTAACCCTAACCCAGGGGTGTCAAATGCATTTGCTGTGGCGGGCCAGATTTGACTTGAATGTACTTCAAGTGGGCCGTACAGACCATAAATGGAAACACTAGGGCACTAGCGCGATGCGCTGTGTATGCGAGCCTGCGCTCTGATATATCACTCTCCCTCTCTGTTAGGGAGAGAGCGTGGTCGGGGGGGCTGCATGGAAGAGGTTCGCAGGCCGCATCTGGCCTTCTGGCCACATGTTTGACACCTGTGCCCTAAACCCATCCTTCCTCTGGTGAGCTGAGGCCCACTGACTCCTCCACTCACAGGGGAAGCAACCAGCTGTTTGTTAACTGAAAACCACTCTCTAGCCCTTGCCAGCCCTCCCTCTTCCCCTCCCCTTCCCACAGTCCTTATTAGCTGGGTGGAAAATAAAGAGGACCCCGTCCTATTTACACAGTTTGGATTTTAATACTGTCAGAGCCCCGGTAAAATAACATCTTTAGTACGTACATACAGCAGGTGCAGGGGAGGGGAAGAAACCGGTGGCAAAAAACAGGATGTCTCAAAACCCAGCGTGTTGCTCAACAGAGGAGAATGGTAGCGGGGTAACACGTGGGGGATTCTCGGCTCAGAGGAAGCACCACTGGGGCCGGGGAAGGCTGGCTGTTAAACAAGTGGCTTCAGAAAAAAATGGTGAGGTAACACAGCCGTCCCCTGTTGGGGTGGTGTGTTGTGCCCTGAATTAACTACAGTGCTCTGACGGGATGGTGTATGCTGTCCTGATGGCATTTAGCTTCTTTCTTTCACCAGGGGAGGATACATTTGTGTTTAAGCCTGTTTCTGCATCCCCTTGGAGGTTGGGAATTTGCTGCTTGGAGCTGACCCCCTCGGCTCTGAGTTTGCTGGCGGAAAGGCCTTCCCTCCCTTTGTTTCCTCCCACAGGCTGGAGTCGTGTAGTGGCAATTTCCCAGAGAATGAGGGTCTGTGTCCCACGCACTGAGGGGAGAAGGTGGCCTGGGGGCGTAGGTTCAGAGCTCCTCTCTGGCCTGCCTCAGTGCAGGGGAGGGACCAGCCACCTCTCAAGAGCCTGTCCCACCTTCCCAATCTATGCGTCTAGGCAAGACGGGGTCCAGGGAGCTTCAGACCGAGCAACCGCTGCTAGGGAGGAGCAATTCAGAGCAGAAAGAACTTGCTTTTTTCACACATCAGGCATGAAAAAAGCCCCTTGTGTGAAATATGCTTTCAGCATGGCTGCAAAAGGCCCAGAAATGAGGAGGAAAAGAACTTGGAAAGGAACTTCCCTCTGCTCTGTGTATTTAGAAGAACAATTGCTTGGGGTCCAGGCTGGCTCATGGGGTGGCAGTGAATGATTCCAACATCTGCACCCTCTGTGACTCTCACAGCCCATCCAGTGGCTGCTGGGGGGCCTGTGCCATGAGCTTGGTGTATTAAATCCAGTTCTCAGTGGATTTGTCTCCACACTGTTAAAACACCCGCCAGCGGCACCTAATACCAGCAGGGCTGCCTGGGCCCACCTGCCCGGCTTCCTGTCCACGCCGGGCACATTGGAATGGGATGGTCAGGACGGGGCCACCCCTCTGCTCCGTGTCTGCCGGGAGTCTTTCAGCCACAGGCCTAAAGTCACTCAACCAGATGACACGTCTACTTCAAACTGCCGCTAAGGCTCAGCCCAGCTCCGAAAAGAAAAGCCAGGCGCTTGGGTGGGGCAGCGAGATTTTTTTTTTTTTCCTTCTCCCCAGGAAAAAATGCAACAGAAAAATATTTTGCAGCACTTTAAATGGCCGGTTTTCAGTCACATTTTTCTGTCTGGTAGTGGAGAGTTTTGTGTCAAAACCTGGCACTGTGGGGTTAAGTGGGAGGTTCGGGGCCAAAGGGGCTGGTTTGACTTTTTGGGGACTTTACCAGGGAACCTAGTGGCTGAGGGACTTTCCTGCAGCGCCAAAACAGAGCTGTTAGGGGCATAAAGCCCCTTTGTGATCGCGTGTGACCTAAGATTGCAGGGGTGCTGTTGACCGTGATGCACGTCCAAAGGGAGTGGGGCCAGATGGGGCGTTATTCCTGAGTCACTCCAGGTGTGGACAAGCCCTTATGCTCCTTAGGCACTTTTGAAAACCTTACACCCCCGTGTTTAGTACTTTTGGTGTCCCATGGGACGCGCTGACTCACCTTTGGTGCTGTACATATCTGGCCCCTTTACTGTAGTATCTGAGCATCTTACCACCTTTAATACTCCTTGGGAAGCCGGGCTACTAGCCTTATTTATGGGAGCAATGAGATGCAGGGAGGCGATGGCAGAAGACGTCCTTGCTGCCAGCTCTCTACAGGCAAAAATTAGATCCATATCGCTATCTTGGCTCGTTTGATTTGCATGCTCCTAACCCACCTTCCTTCCTAGCATGGCCTGTTTCTCCAGTGGAGCTGGGAGCAGAGCATTTTGCATGCTACAGGATGAACACACACACCCCTCCCCTCCCTTTCACAGGCTCCAGTGAGAGCCAGCATGGTTATATATGAGGTTTGTCATCTGCCACTGAAATAAAGCTACTTCTGGGGCAGAACATGACAGCTCCTTTCTACAGCAGGAGCCTTTCAAGCTGAAAGACCTGGATAATTCTATGGAGGCTGACGGACCTAACCCACCTTGGAATCTAGCCTGGACCCCAGTAAGAACGAACCTGCCTCTACCATAAAGACCCTGCATCTTGACACCCTTCATGTGATGCAGTCTGGCTGGCCTGAACACATCTATTCCTTTGGAACCTACCAGGTGATTATTAGTCAGATTAAAAAAAAACCTACCCCCAAACCCACGGCATTTGCATTAATTTATAACTCTCTGGAAAGAGGGAGGGCGTTGGCCAAACTCTCACACACCAGATGCAGTTTTTTTAGAAAAAAAAATATCACTTCACCCACTCCTACAATCTGGGCTAGCCAGCACTGGGCAGTTTCCCGCAGTGCGTTGCACCCTTGAGCAAATCCAAATCTCAGCCTGCTGGACAAACTGGCACCAACAAAGCCCAGATGTGTGGCAGGCCAGACCCCCTCTGCTTGTGATCAGACGCGGACCCAAAACAAATAAGCAGGGCCAATGTACCTATAAACCCAGAACTCCTAGACCACTGCGTCAATGGAGCAACACTGATGACAAACCAGCAAATCAGGCCTGTATTTTCAAGGGCAGATTGTTTCACTCCATGCCTCTGGGAAGTAAGTGCCTGCATCCTCCTTTGATGCTCCATTAGGTCCAGCGGGCTGGGGATGGTCCCTCGCCCATTTAGCGCCTGCGGTCTTCACAGCCCATCTTTACAAGCAGGTGCACTGAGAAGAACCGTCAGCGCCGGCCAATCCTCCCCTCCTCTCTCCTGCCTCTGAGGCCAGGCTCAAGGGCCAGCATGAAGGGACCAAGGGGATTAATAGCACCAGGTGATCGCCCACTTCCGACAGACCCATCCCCCCGCCTGCCAGAAAAAGAAAAATGCTAATTCCTGTTCCCAGCTCCTTGGCGTTCCCCCACACACTGTTAAAAGCATATTTCCAGCAACCATCCCCTCTTCCCTGCCCCCCCTCCCCCCAACACTGGGTTACACCCAACACAAACACAGTTCCAGCAAGTTAGTCATTAGCAGATTAACCAGTCACCATAATTACAGGTCTCATGCCGCTCAAATGGCAGGTTCCGTACCCAGGGAGGTTCTCCCATTCTGCTGTCCTCCATTGTAGACTTCTCCCCCTCACCCCAGCCCACCCCCTCTCCTCTCTGCTTTGGGTTCGTGGGTGGGTTTCCCATGGCGTCTCTCTACATTAGCTGAGATTATTTGTACACTTGGATATTAGTGCCAACGCGGGAGACGAAGCATGCGGCTCAAACCGAAGATTAAGGCTTTTGCTTGAAGCATTCTTGGTTGTTGCTGTTGTTTAAAGAGAAAAAGCGGCAATCTCAGCTCCCTCGGAAAACTTGCCCACCGATCAAAAATCCCAAACGTACTTCAACGGGCGTGTGACGATGGCTCCTCCTGGCACTGGGCCCTTCAGGAGACAGAAGGTCATGGGAGGAAGTTGATGGATCACTGCTTCAACATTCTTCAACACCTGTGAGCTGAGAGGCCATCAAGACGTTTCACTGCTTGAGTCCATCCCTCCATGCAGGACGCTTGTGGCCACCCAGGCACCACAGCTTAAAACCCCCTTCTCCTGAAACTAGCGTGCATGGTGGTCAGCCATATCAGAGAAGACCTTGGCTCAGCCATCAGCAGAATGCAGATGACGGGTGAGCAGTGACCAGGTTCTCTCCCATCGCCTGATGATAAAGGTTCCAAAGCGCCATTAAATAAAAAAGACCAGGTGAAGTGAATAAATGAATACATATTTGCTTTGCTTCAAGTGTTTCGTGTGTGTCTCAGTGAAAATTGCCCCAGCTATCCTGGCCCACAGTTACATCAATGCAATAGTTCCTCCTTGTTTGCTAAGCTTGAAAAAAGAAAAAGCGAAAACAGCTGTTGCATCTGTCTCTTTGTTAAGAAGAGTTTCGTCCTCCTGGCGGCGCAGCAGAGAGTGAGTTAGGCTTCGTTTTTGACTAGGTTGCCACCACAGTCAAGGTGTTGATTGCGTTGGCGTTAGCGGCTTAAGCTGGTATTTTTTCCAGCGATTTGTTGTGGATGGTTGACGCTACCATGGGGCTGGGAATGTAATTGAAGGGAGTCACCCGGGCAGACCGACTGGGGGAGCTGTGCCTGCTAGATGGGAAGTTCCCGACAGAGCCAGCCAGCCCTTCGTGCCCGAAGGAGATGGGCGCGGTGCCCTTGATCAAAGCCAAGCCCTCTGCGTCGCTCTTGGGCGCCTCCCGGGTTTCCAGAGTGGGGGAGGTGCTGGAGTTGGTCTTCGTGGTGGGGTAGTCCTCAGTCTGCACTACAGCATCGCTGGTTTTCCTCTGGATGGAGATTTGGGCATCAAGGGTCTCCTCCTCCAAGGTGCTGACCAGCGGCAGGGCCGTGGAAGGCAGGGTGCTTTTGAGGATGTGAGGGATGTCTTCGTCTCGGATCCTTTTCCACGTCCCATTCGTCATCACCATCTGCTGCTTGTCCTGCTGCCTTGAGTTCCCCACGGCAGGATTTGGGCTCAGCTTGGAGGCCTCTTCGCTCTTCCTTCTCCTGGCTGAGGACTCGGAGCAAGAGGACAGGACAGAAGAGGGGCTGCTGGTCCTCTTAACAATGCTGATGTTGGGGGAGGAGGAATACCTCTTGAAGGGCTCAGGAGCGGGGACGTTAATCTTCACAGGCAGCCGGGAAGGGCTTTCAGAGCTGGTCCTCCTGGGAGGCCTCTCACTAGAAGATTTGTTGTTGACTAGGGTCCTGGAGATGATTGGCCTCTGGCTGGTCACCACCGGCTTGGCCGCCTTGAGCTCTTCACACCTGGAGGAGCACAGGAACACGGCGGGGAGGCCTGGCCTGCCCCTCTTGGGGGAAGCGCTCTGAGACAGCGAGGACATGGACTCAGAGGAACGGTGCCTCACGAGGAGGCTGGAGGACTCCTTGATGAAGGTGAGCTGCCGCAGGAAGCCGGATCTATCCGACTCGCTGCCGCTGGACCTGGCCGAGGACATCCGCACCAGATTGAGCCGGTTGGCCGGCAAGACGCCCTTCCCGTGGCCCTTCATCTTAGCGCTGCCCGCATGCTCCTCCAGCACAGGCATGGAGCTCCTGGCTGGCAGCATCGTCTTGTTTGGCTTCTGCATGAAAGGGATGCGGACGGGGGATTTCTGGGTCTTGTGCTGCTTGGTGGAGGGCGATTTCTGGGGAGGTGCTTTGGGGGCAGGCCCTGGTGGGGAGAGCTTGCCCACCTTTGTGCCCTGAGACGGCAGCTGCTTGCTGAGCGGGGAGGGCAAGGTTAATTTCTTCTGGCTGGGCTGGGAGGGCGTGGAGGTCCTGGAGGAGCCCGAGGAGGGAGGTTTGGTGATCCTGGCGGGAGGGGTGGCGCTTCTCTTGGGCAAAGTGAGGTCGGCCATCTCTGAGATCTTCCCTGGCCTGTGAAGACTCCGTGACCTCTGCTGGTTCAGGGTGAGGTTTTTGATGGGGGCTTCAGGCTTAGCTGCGGCTGCTTTCTGTGGGATGGACCTGGGGCTCGGCGGGTCTTTCCCCACGCTGGGCATGTAGATCACTGTCCTGCCTCGGAAGACCACTGGCAAGTTAGGCACTGGTTTCTGCTGGCTTGTATTTTTCTCCCCCCTGGCATTTCGTCCCCCGGTGGCCCTGGCATCCATCGCTTTCTTGCTCTCCTGAGTGGCCTTCGCATGCTCTCTCTTTTCGGCCTCAAGGCCTACCCCATTCCTAGCCTTCTTCTTATCTTTCCCGTCCAGGGACAGCTGCAGGGTGGGGCCGACCGACAGCCCTGAGACGAAGGAGAGGATGGAGTCAGATTCCGAGGACGGCTCCCTGGAAAGGGACGCTGCAGCCTGATGCAGCCACGTGACGATGGAGTTGGCACCTTCCTGGATGGCCTTCCACTCAACGCTGTCCAGGTCCGAGCCTTTGTCTGACGCTGCCTCCTCCGCAGGGCTCTGTCTGGGCTCCGGCTTCCGCTCCTTGCCAGTCGTGCTCCTGGGGTTGGCCCCCTTCGGCTTCTGCTTGTGCTCGTTGTTCCTCCGCCGAGCTGCGTGCCGTCTCCTCTTGGGCAAGGCGGAGCCGATGCACTTCTGCAGCAGCTCGTCCTCCGAGTTGAAGCTCAGGGAGCTAGGGGAACTGTCCCTCTCTTTGACCACGGCCCTGGAGGCCACGCTCTCCTGCAGCCGGCTGAGAGTCAGTTGCTTGTTGGCTTTGTACAGCGCCGTCCGCTCCTCGTGGTCGCCGAGGTCCACATCGCTCAGGGAGCTCAGGGAGGAGCTGAGGGAATAGCAGGGCGGCGTCTCATCCACGATGAGGTTGTTGTGCATTTTGGTGGCCGTCTTACTTTTGGCCTGAAGCAGCTGCCTGGAGCTTTGCTCGGGTTCTTTCTTAGTGACGGTGCCATTCCAGCGTTCCTTCTTCTGAGCCCGGGCAGGGCTGGCCTTTCCCTTGGGCGAGTCTCTGCGCACCTCCAGCAGATCATCGGAGTCGTTCTCATAGAAGCAATAGATGGCCTCCTCGGTCGGAGTGGTGTGGCAAAGAGACTGAAAGGCCATGCCCTCACAGGGAGCGCCCTTCCTGGACTGGATGCCCTCAGGGTTGGACCCCGCCCTGCTGATGTCCAGCTCCAGATTGGGTCCATTCTTCTGGGGAGGTAGCCCTCTTTTCAGCTCAGCTGTCTGGACAGGGCTGGCGTGCCTCGACCCGTTCTTCTGTTTGCAGGCTGCACTCGCCTTGGAAGGCGTTGAGGAGTTGGAGGCGGCTCTCTTGCTTGGAGCAGGACTCAAGCTCCCTCGCTCATGGTGTGCCTCTGTATTGCGCCCCGCCGACGGCCCCGCCACTTCCTTTCTCTCCGGCCTCTTCCCGTGGCTGTGCCTGTGGTCAGCCTCCTCCTTCGGTGGATACCGGAGGGTCTCATCACTCAGGGAGGCAGCACTGGAGAAGTTGACAGGGGTGCCTTCTGCAGAGTCCGTGAAGGAGTCGTCATCCTTGAAGAGGTCTCGAGTGGCAGCTCTCAGGTGTTTGGGGACGACCCGGTGTGAATGGGTGGGCACCAGCATGTAGACCGGCATGTGCAGAGCCTTTTTGGTCTGAGGGTGCAAGACCTGGCCAGGTAGGCTGGAGACCAGGGTGCTCTTGACCTTCCTGAAGCGGGACGGCATGGCCGAATTGATGCATTCCTTCAGAATCTCGATATCATCATCCGAGTTGAGCTCCAGATGGTCCAGCTTCCTCTTGCCCTCCACGGACCTCTCTTCCCGCCCATCCTCCCGTTTCTCATGTGCCACGAAATTTAGGCTGTTCTTCTCAGGGAAAGGGGGCATAAGCTTCAATTCCACGTCTTTCTGGATGTAGTGCTCGTGAAGGGGCAGAGCACTCAGGCTGGAGGCACAGGAGAAGTTCTCATTGGGTTTCTCCACCGTGAAATAGATCATGGAGTCCAGGTCTTGGAAACGCTCCTTGAAATCAGTGATCTCCATGAACTTCTTGACATTATTTTCCCACTGGATGTTGAATTGACTGGTCTCCTTCTCCGGCTGGGATCCCAGTTCGAACAGTGGTGTCTTACTGCGACTTGGGGGCATGGTCTGACCGGGGCTGTCTGGCAACTCGCTAGGGCTGACGGTTCCACTGATCATCTCGCTAC
The DNA here is from genome assembly GCA_007922175.1 of Pelusios castaneus. Classification (NCBI taxonomy): domain Eukaryota; kingdom Metazoa; phylum Chordata; order Testudines; family Pelomedusidae; genus Pelusios; species Pelusios castaneus. Next base: position 3,227,350 of record ML685800.1, read on the forward strand.
AGGGGTCGCTCTGGATTGAGCTGGCAATGGACGGACTTTCAAAGCTGCCCAGGGAGCTGACTGAACTGCACCGGCTCATGACCAGGGGGGTTTCCTGAATGTAGTTCTCCGAGGAGCTGGACGGTGTCAGGTCCTCATGCCGGGACGGGGATGCTTCCCTCAGGAAGATTTTGTCGCGCTTCTGGAAGGGGATGGTGATGGGTTGGGAGATCCCTAGTGGCGTAGTCGGTCCCAGATCCACCGCCTTCACCTTCTCCTGTCTGCTGTCGCAGGTCTTGGCCCGCTCCATGTCTCCGTCTGCCTCGGCGCCTTCCTCCATTTCGATGATCTCCAGGGAGGAGTCACTGTCCACCTCGTGCTCACTGTGGTTCTGCCCATCCAACATGTTGTCAGCAGAGGACAGGGACGAAAGGGAGCTGCACCGGGAGAAACAAATGGGGGTGTCTTCCACTGCGTACTTCTGGACTGACTCCTGTTCCACCGGGGCTGGTGTGTAGGCAGTCAGCTTCTCTGGGATCTTGCTCAAGTTCTCTGCTGTCTGCAGAAGCCCCGTGGGGAGCCAGGCTTGCTTCTTGCCTGGGAGAGATGGGCGGTGACTACCACCTGAGAGCCCCACGGTGGCAGGAGCTGGGCTGCTCTTGATCAGATTGTCCAGCAGTGGAACATGCTGGTATGAAGGGGAGAGTTTGATGGTGTGGACCTGAGGGTCGGGAGAAAGCTTGCCACCCAGCTCCTTCTTCCACTCAGGTTCCTTGTCAAGAGCGTTGGGGCTGGGGAATGTGACCGCTTTCTTGGCCCTGTCCTCTGTGTCTCTCGGCTCCAGTTTCTCCGGCTCACCGGACTCTTTGGCCTTGACCCCTAGCTGCTCCGTCCTCTCAGGCCTGTGAATGAGGATGTTCTTCAGATCCAGCCTGCTGGGTCTCTTCTGGTACCTTTGCAACTCCTCTTTATAATCTAGGAAGGAGGCCTTGGTGCAGGGCTTCATGTGCTCTTTCGTGCAGTAGCCATCACTGGTGCTGCTGCTATTCAGGCTGTCATTGGACAAGCTCGTGTAAGCCTTCTTCAGCCTCAGGAGGGTATGGACTCGGCTCAGGTTCTCCCGCTTCACGAAGCTGCTGGCATCCGAGAGGCGGCACGGGGAGCAGGATTGGGCGCGGGCCTCATGTACCTCATCGGAGCCGTAGTGCCAGTCGAGGCAGTGATCTTCCGAGCTGAGGCTGAAGCTGTCATCTGAGGAGGTGTGGAGGGTGGAGATGTCCTCTACCAGCTTGTCGATCTTGGCCACTGTGGTGGAGATCTTGCTGGCCAGTTTCTCAGCGACCAGTGACACCTCATCCTCCGGCACCGGCAGCTTTTGGGGCTCAGGTGGCTTGCCGCTCTTGTCCTTCTCAGGCTCCGGGCACCTCCTCTGGGCAATGGCCCTGGGCAAGGCCTGGCCCTGAAGGAAAGACGAGTTGAGGAACATGGAGAGCACGGAGGCGTTTCCCGTCTCTGCCCCCGTCGAGACATTGGGCACCTCATCGTCGTCAAAGCAACCGGAGTCGGAGGCGTAGTCCTTTGCCAGGCTGTCAAGGTGCCTCACTGGCTTCTTGATGCTCTGGCTCTTCAGGCTCTGCTTCTCCATGGTGTCGATGGCCTCTGCCAAGTGCTTGGCATCCAGTTCAGCCTCCAGAGCCTTCTGCTTCCTCACGTAAAGGGAGGGCATGCAGGAGCCCGGGGAGATGACAGTGGTGTCCTTGTATTTGAGGGGTCGGTGGGTGAGCAGGTTCCGGAGGGCGGCAGCGCTCCCCATGGCAATCATCTTGTGTTTGGAGTGGATGAGGTTGCGGAGCATGCTGACCGCGCCCAGGTCCCACAGCAGCTCCTGGTCTTTGGGGCTCCGGGCGGAGAGGTTCCAGAGGGTCCCGCAGGCGTTGCTAACGATGGTGAGGCTGTGGGATTTGAGGTGCTGCAGCAAGGTTTGCAGGCAGTTGTGGTCCCGGAGCACTTGCCTGCAGGACATGGATGGACCCTCTGTTAGATTCACACCTGGGACCCACTTTGAACATCCGGGGGAGTCAATTAACAACTCAGCCCTCGTCAGCTGCCTCTTATCAGAGGCTCTCAAAATCCTCCATTGATTCAGCCTCCCAGCACCCCCAAGATGTAGGGGCAACAGCCCCATTTTACAGGGGGCAGCCGAGGCATAAAGATGGGAAATGACGTACTCAAGGTCACACAATGAGTCACCAGCAGAGGAACCCATAGAAGGTCAGGAGTCCTGATTCCCAGCCCCTCCCCCCCGCAACCACTGGACCCAGCTGCCTTCAGCCCGCCCACCTGACCCCATTCCCTCTCAAAGCTAGGAATAGAAACCAAGAGTTTTGACTGTCAGCCCAGTCACTTCCCTGCTCCGTTCGTCAGTTTTCCCGTCTGTAAAATGGGCACCATGAGCTTTGCCAAGGGCTTGGGAATGTTCTGGCAAAAGACCCACCAAAGAGCACTGAGTATTTACAAAAACCCAAATAATAAATAACGCTAATGGGACGGAAACATTCCCTGAGGCAAGGTGAGTCTGCTCTAGGGAGGAGTCACACACACGGAAGGGGGCGTTCGGCGTTAACGGATCGTCGACAGTGACAATACCTCGTCCTGCATTTTATACCCAGCAGCCAGAGTGGAGCTGATTCATCCTGGAATGCAACCCCCCACCCCGATCCCAGCCACGGGCAATCCTTGAGGAGGGGACTCGGGAGCAGAAAGCGGACCTCGTTCAGGTGCGCCTGCTGACCTGCACCTTCTCAGGGCGATACTGACCTGTAATCCTCCCGGGTGGCGATCAGGCTGGACACGTTCCTCAGGATGCCCCCTCCGCTCTCTATGATGGCCAGTGAGTTGCTCTGGCACTTGTATGTGAGGGTGCTCACCAGGAAACCCAGGGCACCCTGCACCAAGCAGATGGCAGCTTTATTCTCAGTGCTGTGAGCTGACAAGTTCCAGAGGGCGCTGAGGACACTCTTCAGGGTGGATTCCTAGCCAGGACAAAACCCCTGTCAGCGTCCTTCTGCTGTGTAGCTGGGAGTGCATCTGCTTTGCACACCCACATGCTCACCGCAAGCACGGAAGCTGTTACTCACACGCTGTGTGCAAACACAGCTTAGGCACACGCCACTCACTGTGCACATGCATGCTGCCCCCTTCTTCCATTTACACACGTACAGTGAACATGCAAGCCATCCGCTGCTCTGCACATGCAAAGGCAGGGCTTGCACACACAACTCACCATGAGCAGGTGTTTTTGTGTGTGCAAACGCACGTCTCGCCTCTCTTACCTTGGTGGCGCGCAGGGCACATTGCATCAGGCCGGTCACACTGCCCACCTCACGCAGGATCTTCTTGCTGTTGATATCAGCCCTCCAGGAGAGGTTCCGCAGGATGCTGGAGACCACCTGAGGGGGGAGAGATGAACATGTTTGCACACAGGGACCAGGGCAGGGTTCTTGGTTCAGCCCAGCTGCTCCCATCAGAGCTGTCAATAAAGGACAGGAGCAGTTCTGTCACAGCCCAGCAGAGGGCAGCATTTTGCCCTGCTTTCACCCACCGCCTCCACCAAGTCTCCCAGCCCCACCCGAGTATTCCCACAGCAGGTCCTTGCTGGGCTGGCCTGGCAGGTGGGTGTCCATGTCACCTGTCCCAGGGATGCAGGTATCCGTCTCGCCATGCGCCCAGCCGTGTGCTAGCATCCCCAAGGGACCTGCAGTCCCCATGCAGCAGTCAATAGCTGGGCTCTGTCTGCCTGGTTCTGTGTGGTGGGCACAACCCCACAGAGCCTCTGCTGTCAGCCGCTGCAACAGCCACCGGGGAGCCTACCTGGTGCAGCTCCTCGCTCTCGGAGGCCAGCTGGGCCACAATGGCTTGCATGCATCCCCGGCGAGAGGAGAGAGTCGCCTGCCAAGGGAAGGAGATGGGGGGTAGTGTCAGATCCTGCAGATCCCAGACCCCAGTGCAGCCCACAGTGCCCCAGACGCCCTTCCAGCATTGGAAGGGACACAGCCGGGTCACCCAGCTGCCTGCATCTGTCTCCTCCCCCATCCCCTGGTCTCTTCACAATGCCTGGCCCCCTTCCCTGATCTCCAGGCCCCTTCACCAGTCTCTCCTCCCCACAGGCAGATTCCCTGCACTGTATTCCCCTGTCCCTCACCAGTCCCTGCCCTGGGTCCTCACTCTCCACCTCTTGCCCCTTCCCCGATCCCTTCCTGAGCCTTTTTATTCTCTTCCCCAGACCCCCACCCCACCTCTGCCCCATATTCCCCTGCCTCCCCCACTCCACCTGTCACCTTCCCAGGCCCCCAGCCTGGGTCTCCATCCCCCATCCTCCAGACACCTTTCCCAACCCCCCCATTGCCCCCCCCCCCCACACACACCCCGTGGTCCCCACCCCCCCAGGGGGGGGGGGGGTCAGCGCCATGCCGGCGTATCTCCTCAGTGCCAGGTTGAGAGGATCGCTCGACATCTTGTGCATCTCATAATCTACCTGCAGCAGCTCGGCCACGGCTTGCAGCCCGCCTGGGGGGTGAGTCGAGCAGGGGGTTGGTGCCGGGGCGGTACAGAGATGGCCAGGCCCAGCCCACCCCCATCCTCTCTGCACTGGCGCCTTGTGCCGGGACTATCCCGGTTTGTCAGCGAGGGGCTGAGGTCAGGAGGTCCCACTGAAAAGGAGCCAGGGTGTTGTATTCCCAGCCCACTCCCATGTGTCCCCTTCAGGCATCACCCACTGGGAGAGGGCGCAGGGCGGGGGGAGCGCTCTGCCTATGACATGGGGGCACTCCTGGGACGCTAACCCATTGAGTCTGCACTCACCGCCTGGCCCTGGCTGGGGGCACCTTGCTTCTTCCCCAGCTCCCTCCTCCCTGAGCCCTGCATCGCTTACCCAGCTCGTTCATGGCCTGCCTGTATTCCTCGTCGAAGGACAGCTTCATGATGGCGCAGGTGGCCTGGCAGATCTGCGGCTCGATGGGGACCGGCCCTGCAACGAGCGGGAGAGCAGGACACTAAATAGCAACTCCAGCACCGTGCCTTGCCTCCCGGGCCAGCCCAGCCGCGGATCAAACGCACCCAGCTCCGTCAGACAGCAGGATCCCAGATAACGGCGCCAGGGCAGCGGCCGGGCTAGATCCCCCCCAGGGAGGATCTGTTTTTCTAATGGGACCAACAGAGTTTCTAAGGCCAGCCCGGCCTGGGCTCACAACCAGGGGAGCCACAGCTCACAGATGCTGACACCCACAGCCACACCTGTGGGTGTGCACACTCATTTGCACACCTACACCCACCCCCAATCATCTGTACACACACACACATCCCACTTGCACGCACCTACGCCCCCAGAGGCATGGCTCCCCAGGCAGCAACAGCCAGGGCAGGGGCCCCCTGTGTCCCCGTTCCCCCACCCCACTGGGCGCGGCAGCATCGCCCGTCCCTACCTGGGGTGCCCTTGCCCCCGTCTTTGCTCTGCATCTGCAGCCAGTCCCAGCACGTCTCCGAGTAGGAGCGGATCTGCTCCAGCACGTGCAGCACCCGCATCTCCTTCTTGGCCTGGCCCTCGTCGGGCTGCGAGAAGATGATGTTGTGCAGGGCAGCATTGGCCCGCATGCGGGCGTCCTTGCTGCTGCCGGGACTCGCGGGGGCTCCCGGCTCCCTGTCTGTGTCGTGCAGGATCTGGACAAGGAGCGGGAGGCAGCCGGACTTGCGCATGGCCAGGCAGCTCTCCTGCGAGCTGGACATGGCCAGCAGGGTGCGGGACATGTCGTCCTTGTCCCGGGTGGCCAGCATGGACAGGAGCCAGAAGATCACTTCCACCTGCAGGGCACAAACCTCTGATGGATAACGCTGCACCCGGCTCTGGCCAGAGCCTCTGGCACCAATCCTGTGGCACCTTTCCCTCTCGTGTCTCCCTACAGCTGGCTCTCCCTAGCAGCACCCAGCCTCCAGCCAGGAGAGGAACAGTGGCCTCTATAATTGATCCCCCCACATCCGCTAGCCCCAACCCCTCCAGTGACCCCAACCTCCCCATAGCTCCAACAGTGCCCCTTAGCCCCAGACTGAGTCCCTAACTGATCCATCATCTCTGCCCCACCAGTGTCCTCTCTCCCACCATGGCCCCAACCCAATAGTCTTCCTAACCCCTACACACCCACTGGTCCTCCTACAGCCAAACCCCACCACCGGTTCCCTGACCCACCCATCGCCCTAATGCCACCTCTATTTTGATTAACTCGGGGCTGCCCCATTGCCAGGAGCTTCCATGACTTCAGAGGGAGTTAAGGGCAGCTGGCCGAGCTTTGATTCTCCTTCTGAACAAGGTTTGGTGGAAACCACCACTTGCTGCCGCACCATCTGCTGCCCCTGGGATGCGCCACCGGCTTGATTAACGCTTTGGGCGTCCGTTGCCCCTTTCATTTAAGGATCACGTGTACTGTGAGTCAAGAATTTTTCTGCCCCAACGGGCTCCCCTGGGTGTGGACAGTTCTGGGGCAGCCTCCATGTGCACTCCATGTGCTCAGGCCTTCCAGACTCCCTGTTGTAGAGCGAAGAGCTTGGAAAGCCCAGGTCCATGGCTCTGGGGATTCCCATACAAACCACCAGCCTAGGCTGGGAACCCCAGGGCTTCCAGACGCCTAGGCCAGCTAGCTCAATGGCCTGTACGACTCCTAAGGGAGCCAGCGGACTCTGATATCTGGTGTCCCCAGCTAGGGGGCAGTCCATAGGGGCTACCCAAGAGCCTGGAAGCTCCTGAGAGAAAGATACCATTCTAGACAGTTTCACCTCCATCCATTCAATGGCCGGCACTAGTGCAATCAAGGCGAGACTCGTGCGGGGAGCCACGCCCCGAGCAGAGCTGGGAGAGACGCTGACTCAAAGGTGGAGGCCGTGCACAAGCTGAATAGATGCTGTGTGTGTGGGAAAGGGGTCGTGTCCCTTTCAATAGGTGGTGGCACGTCACCTGCTGCTGGCGCTCACGGACTTCTGTGCGCCAGAAACGATCAGAGCCCAGTCAGAGCAGCAGGCTGGGGATTCAGTGAGGCCTGGCCAATTGTACCTAGTCAGCACACGTGTTTCGTCGGACCCCCTTGTGCCACCACATGCGGGGGGGGGGAGTCCCTTCATTTCACATTTCTTGTGCAAAGAGCCAAAGCCACCGCAATAGACTCAGGGCAGGAGGGGAAACTGAGGCACAGAGCAGGGCCATGGCTCCTCCACCGTCACCCAGCAGGTGAGTAAGGGAGCTGGCAAACCCAAGGCTTCAGGCCCAACGCACTAGCCACTCAGCAACACTGGCGCCATTAACTAAGCTGGTTTCTTCTCCAGTTGTGAGTCTCCAGTGAGCGTCTGGGTCTCCTCCATCAAATGCTTGTGTTGCGTGATGGGGATTTTCTTTACCTTACTGTTGCCCAGGTGGCTCCCTCCCTCTTCGGGGTGTGTTGGGATGTCCAAGCTCCCATCCCCTTCTAGGCCAGCCAGTTTCTCACATAGCTGCACAAACAAAAAAGGGGAGAGGTGTAAGAACTTGTGAACTGTATGGAGCCCATCCCAGCAGCATTGGCTCTGAATCCCCCTGCCTTGTGAGGACCCACCCGGCTGACTCTCATCCATGCAATTCATCCCAGAGCTGACGGAAGACTGGACGGCAGCCCCAGTGTATGAATGAGCACAGAGGACTCTGTTCACAGAGGACTGGGAAAATGCAGACCGCTGCGGTTTTATTCTCCTCTCTCTGTCTGCTTGTCCCCGTCTGTCTCCTGCACATGGAGAGCCCAGATCAGGGGCGAGTCAAAGCTGGTGCAATTTATCCTGTCATGCAGCCCCTTCTGATTCTAAATTACACCCCACCTGATTCAACTCAGGCCAGATTCAAAGCGGGAGTAAGTGGGACAACAGAACCAGAGCCCTCCAGAGCGGGGGCAGCGGCTGGAGCTGGGGCATTAACAGACTCACCTCCCCCCCCCCCTCCACCCCATGGATCAGATGTAGAGGGAGACCTGTGACACTGCTCAGTGGCTCACACCCTTGAAGGCCTGCATAAGGCATGAGTGTGGCTTATTTGTTGGGAGAGGGGCAGGAGGAGGCAGGCATTCAGGTCAGTTTTCACACCCTTGGAGACATGTGGGGGGCCGGTTCTGCACCGTGTGAAGCCTGCAGTGAAAACCGTTTCCTCGGAACAGGCCGAATTACCAGCCCCACTGACATCGCCACATGAATGGCTCGTTCCAGACAAGCAGCCTTCCTGGAAATTGCTACAGCTTTCTCCACACCTGCTCTGAGGTCCAAGGGTGTTCCAGAAAGACAACAGTTACTTCCAGGGGTGGGCAAAGATCCCCAATGCAGCAGAGGTACTGCGGTGTGGGACCCTCTGTGGCACACAGCTGCAGCCCCTACTCTAGCCCTGGGGTTGGAGTAGCAACCAGCAAGGGAAAAAGCCCCAGAGACACCTACAGATGGTTCCTCCAGCTCAGAACTGGGGTGCAATTAAGACCTTCACTGCCCAGAGCTGGCTCCTTTCGCCAGTGCTCAATGGAGGGACGCTGAACCAAAAGCATCAATGAAAAGGCAGTACACCTCTCCATTAGCATCCATAGATAGGTGTCTCCTGCTCCCTCTTAGTCCTCAATAATCAGCCCATATTAAATTATTTTTAAACCTTCTCTCAAAGGCCTTCGACAGCCTACGTCCCACAGAAGCTGCATACCTGTCTGAGACAGGGCAATAATACCATCCCCCTTGTACTGATGGGAAACCGAGGCACAGGGAGGCTAAGTGTCTTGCCCAAGGTGACACACAGAGTTTGTGGCAGAGGAGAGAACTGCACACAGCTATCCTGAGTTGTAGAGCAAACAGGACAGCCTCTGGACTACTCTTTTCTCTCTGCCCACCGGCCTTATTGCATATGTATGTAATAAGAGATGTATTGCTCCATGATCCCGGTTGTGTTTGCGGAGGCTCCAGGACTGAGCGCTATGGCTCATTTCCCTTTCCAGGACAAATCCCCTTTGTAGCAAACAGCATGAGAATTTACTGAATTGAAAATGCTCCATCATATCAGAGACTTGCTGGGCTCTGGCTTTGCAGGGCATAAGGGAGATGCTTCCAGCCCACTCTGCTATCTATTTCTTAGTGCAGAGAAAGGCTCAGAATAAAATAATTTGTCCCTGCGCTCGTTAATCTCTGTCCCAGAAGGCAGACCAGAGAGAGCCCAGTGCAGGACCCCCATGACCTCTGGCTTTTTAAAGCCAGTTCAGATGTTAATGAAACACTAGGGCGGAATTGTGACCCCATTGAAATCAGTGGCACAACCCCTATTCATTTGACTAGGCCAGTGTTTCATGCATGGCCCCTGGGTTTTTAAACTGTTCAGAAGCTAATTAAACTAAGCACTTAGCAAAATGCTGCCGTATAATTATCCAAAACACAGCTCCTTCCTGCCCCGTTACCGAAGGAGTCTGTGGTCTTATTGCAGACCCCTCTAACATTGCAACGTTTTCATATAATAGCATTTTCTTTTAAAAATATTATTTTTAGTAGAAAACTGTAGGGGTGTTAAATAATACTGTAATACTTTAAAAAATAATATTCGAGTGTTATGTCCTATTATCACAGTATTTTTCTTTATAATTCTATAATATTTGTAATAAGACTGGGATTTTTTATTATAGAGTTGCAGATATTTTTCTTTAACAATTATACAATATTTTTTTCTCCTAATGCAATAAATCCATGTTTTTTCCCTTATAATGGAGAAGTATTTTTAAAGGACTGTACCATTTTAATAATACTGTGGTATTTCTTTAAACTCTGCAGATATTTTTCTTGAACAATTCTGAAGCCTTTGCTTATAATTTTAGTATTTTTTTTTAAAATAACGTTTTTCCTCTGACTGTTTTTTATAATACTGTCGATTTTTTTAAAGCAATGCCATTGATTGTAACGCCGTGGCTTTCTCATGCTGTAGCATTTTTAATTGAATATAGTTGAGCATTGATAGAAAAAGACCGCTGTAGCTGAGCATTTTTAATATTGTGGCAATATTTTAAAAACAACGCTGCCTGCCACCGGCTCGCAGCATGGGGGCTGGCTCAGCCGCTCAGAGCAGACGACCCTGTAGCAGATCTGCAGAACCCAGCGCTCCCCCCTCCATGCAGCGGTGCCTGCCAGCATCTCCCCGCCTGGCCTACTTCTTGTCACCATGGCAACTGCCCATTTTGTGATGCCCGAGACGCACAAAGGACTGGCCCTCCAGCTCAGTGGGGCGGGGAGGCCTCGGCGACCTGCCTGCCTCTAGCCCCATTTTCACCCCCAGCAGGCAGAATGGGAGTCCCTGTCCCCAATGTGTCCCTCACCCACCCAAATGCAGCCAGCCAGCGCTGTCCCCAGCCAGGCTGACCCAACACAGCGCCCTGGCCTAAACCCCAACATCCAGCAGGGATGGAAGGAGGTCGCCGGGCGCCAGCCGGCCCCATCTGTTTTAGCAGGACCTTGCAGAGACCCCGGGTGCTGGCGAGCACTCAGCAGAGACAAAGGCGACAATCCAGCCCCTGGCCCTAGATCCGCCACCTCAGACTCTCCCAGCCCTTTGTAAACATGGTGAGGAAACCTCCACACTCTGCCCTGGGCTGAGGGGATAAAGGGGACACTGAGGCACAGAGCTGGACCATGCCTCACCAGCCAACGGTGAGCGAGGATTAGAAGGCATCTCTCCCCTCTCCTAGTCTTGTGCTTTTTAGCACAAAGACCAGCCTTCCCCCCTGAGATAGACATGGCCACACGTGCGTGTTGGGGTGTGTGTGAGTGAACTGGGCCCAGGCAGGAGCCTCTCCACACTGGTGCAATGAGGTGCACGTGCAAGGGGAGAAAGCCCCCCGCCCCACAGTGGTTGCAGGAGCACACGCCTGTGTTTGCGAGCACCAGCCACCATTGGGTGCGGTGCAATGGATTACCTGCGGCTCCGACATCTGCACCTTGTCCTGAGCTTCCATCAGCTCCTTGTCAATCTGCTCCAGGCGGGATGCTCGGATCTGCCGGGATTTAAGCGCAGGGTCAGCGAGCCTGGGCCCCAACCCCTGACACCTTCCAGCCGTGTCCCATGAGACGACAGGACTGGGCAGCAAGCGGCCAACCGCTGGGTGGGGAAGGGGGAGACAAGGAAGGGAGGAGGCGCACCCCTCTCCCGGTTGAGCAACTACCTGCCTCTTGCCATTCAAAAATAAACCCCCCATGGCAGGACATGGGCCAGATTTCCACCCACCCTATTGCCCAGCTTTGGGCATTGGGGGTTGCACCCTCTTCCCTCCACAATTCCCCAGATGTGTGGGTGGCTGGAGAGAATGTTTGTCACCCTGCCCTACAATGCCTCCCATTGTCCACATTTTGGGGGGGTAATGCTTCATGAGCCACTTCTCTCCCCCCACACTGTCCAGCTTTGCAGGGGATGGGGGGGTTGCCACCTGATCCCTCCCATTACTTGCTTCTCTTAAGGGGAGGGCTGTATTACTGGAGGGTGAGGACGGAGGGAAATAACCCATGGGAAGGGAGCGACTCCTCTCCCCTGCTCCGACCTGAGCCCGCTGCACCATCTCGTCCGTTGTCCCGAAACGCTCCTCCATGAGCGAGCGGATGTGCTGGGCCTCAAACTCCAACTGCTGCCGGATCAGATCCATCTGCATTGAGAACTGGGGGCCGGGAGGAGAGGCAGGGTGTGAGGGCCGGATCCTAGCGTGCCTGGCCCCGCTCCATCCCAGCACATGCCTGCCCTAAGGGAGGTGCATCCCAGGGGGCGGAGGACTGGCTCAGGTCTGGTCCCCGACACTCACTGGCCCCTGGGACCTCCCACGCCCTGGCATGCCTGGCAGAACAGGTGTATCCCGCTGGCTTAGGGCTGGGGCTAGGTCTCTGGTGGCCTGCGGGCCAGGAGGACTCACCGTCTCCACGTGAGGTAGCTCGTCCAGCCGCTTGGAGAGACTCTGCAGCTGGGTGTAGTACCATAACTTCTCCTTCTCCTCCTTGTCGATCTCGCTCAGCAGGAAACACCTGGAGAAGGGGAGGGGGTGTAGGGCAGGCAGCCACATTCCCCCAACTCCAGGAGTGGGGCTGAAATGGACACCGACCCAACCCCAGGCCCACCCGGCCACCTCCTGATGAGGGGAAAATCCTCATGGGGCCTCTCTGCACACTAAGCCCAGCTCGAGGGTCAGCGTACAGCCCCCTGGAGCATCCCAGGCCAGGTTGAGAAGCAACAAGATGGGGAGAAAGCTGGGTAAAAGGGGAGCAGGGAAGGGGCCTCAACCGCCTGGTGAGCTAGGGCTCAGATACTACAGTGATGGGGGCAGGATGCACAAAGACAGACAGACAGGCAGGCCAGGGGACTGCAGACAGGTAACTGGGTATGCGGGGGACAGACAGACGTGTATAGAGGGACAGGCAGACAGAGGGATGGATGTGCAGAGGAACAAGCAGACAGATAGATGCCAAGAGGGACAGGCAGACAGCTGGTAGTCCAGGGGGCGGGCAGACAGATGGATGTAAAGAGGAACAGACAGACAGGTGTGTAGGGCAGTGGTTTTCCAACTTAGGGTCAGGGCCCAGTACTGGGTTGCAGACCCTCAGGCACTGGGTCACCAAAAGACAGGAATGCATTGCTCAAAGATGTCATTGGTGGGTCACCGGCAGAAATGATTTTTTTTTCAATTGGCTCCTGAGGAAAATAGTTTGAAAACCACTGAGGGACAGGCAGACAGCTGGAAGTCCAGGGGGCAGACAGACAGATGGATGTGAAGAGGAACAGGCAGACAGGGGTGTAGGGAAACAAGAAGACAGACAGATGGGTGTACCGAGGGACGGACAGACAGACAGGTGTGACAGGGCAAGGTAGCTACGGGTCAGAGCACATGGCTCCCGGCTGCCTGCAGACTGGCCATATATCTCCGGCAGCCCCCACCATCCCCCCAGAGTTTACCTCTCTCTGTCCAGCTCCTCCAGCAGCCGGATGGTGGCTCGGCTCAGCTCCCCCATGCAGTCCTTCTTCTGGGCGGTGGCTGAGTGCGCAGGGCTGCCCTCGGGGCAGGCGAGCGAGGGGGCGAAAGCGGGCGGCTGGAACTTCAGGCTGTAGAGGCTGGTGATGTCCATCTGCAGAGCTGGGAAGCACAAGGGGTGTCCTCATGTGGACAGGGCGAGAGGAACCAGCAGATGCAGCACAGCTTAATCCAATGTTATTACCAGGCAAGTGGACAGTGCCTTGCTAGAGGCCCCACCTTCCCCCCAGATCTTGAGCCAGCCCTGGATCACCTGAAGAGGGCTGTAGCATTGCAATGCACCCCCCAAATCACACTCCACCAGGGTCCAGCACCCATCCAGCCCAGCCTCAGGGAGGGTGGGCGACCTAAGCTGCTCTGCTCTAGTGGCCTTTTAAGCTACAACCTCGGCCCCATGAGATGCCCTGGGGCCGGGTGACAGTTCACACAGGCCTTGCACTCCTTTTCCCGCCGGTGAATCCCATGCCCCAGAGCATGGGAGGGGAGACCTGATTATTACATGGTTCCATACCTTGCATATGACACGCTCCGGTCCCGTCCACACCAGCAAACCCAGCCTGTGTTACAGCATGTGGGCAGGGCTAGCATGTTACACCATGCTGCTCCGACATGCCACGTGCATTTCCCAGCAGACTGAAGGCTGCTCGTGACGTGGGCAGAGTTAAGGGGAATTACATGCAAACCTGTATTGGGCCAGCCCCTCTGCAAGCCACCACTCTGCCCGACTGGAAGGGGAAACGCGTGGCTGTGTCATGCAACGCTGAGCCAGGGCCTCCCTCGGCACTGAAGCTGGGGGCAGAGCCTCAGATGGTGCAAAGCAGGGTAACTCCATTGAAGCCACACCGGTGGGTGTTTGCAGGATGAGGGTCTATAAGTGGATCGAAGGAGTTGATGGCTCATTGGCTGCAGATTCCTATTACTAAACAACCAGCCGAGGGTTAGAGACCCTTTGGCCCGCATTTCACCCTCGGGGACTCTCACACCCATTCAGCCTGCCACTTTCCCGTGTGTAAAGCCAAGTCCGGTCCTTAGTCAGGACCGCCTTGTCCAAGATCACCCAGAGAGTCAACGGAAGATCTGGGCAGAGAACCAGAGCGCTTGAATCCCAGGCCAGTAGCCTGTCCACTCTAGACCCCACTCCCCTCCAGAACCAGGCACAGAACCCAGGGCTGGTAACCCCCAGGACCCTGCTCTAACCACTAAACACAACTCCCCCTGTGAGCTGGGACTAGAACCCCACAGTCCCGGTCCCCCATGCAGGGTACTGATCTTTTTGCTTCTTGGATCAAGGGCAATTTTTTTGCCAGGTCTGAGGTCTGCCTGGCCCCGGGTTTCCTGCTGGATCGGCCGTCAGAAGTTCTGCAGGACTCCCCCCCACCCCCGTAGAACAGACCCCCTCGCCCGCAGCTCTGGGGCTCACCCACCTTTCAACTGGTCCAGAACCTCCGTCTGTCCGGAGGACACCATGACCCGAGCCTCTTGCTCCAATTTTCCCTGCAGGTGCTTCAGGACTTCCTAAGAAACAGAGGAGAGAACGCATTCAGCCAGCCAGGCCGCCGCGGAGAAACCAGGCGGTGAACGGCGCACAGAGACGGGGTTCCCCTCTCGTCCCTGACGGCAACCCCTGAACTCTGAGGGACGCACAAGCTGCAGAGGGGGCGGGGACACGAAATCCACCCCCCCCCCCGCTGAGCGTTAGTACAGAGAGGAAAAGAGCCTTAGCTACAGGTGGGGAAACTGAGGCACAGAAAGGCCGAATTCCCCGGTGGAAATCAGCGCAAAGCGTGGCCCAGAGCTGCAGCAGGGCGGCCGGAGGCCAGGCAAAGAGCTAGGAGCGGAGGATGGTCAAGATGTTTGACCTCCCCAGTTCCTGCCTCCTAGGCTCCCTCCCTCTCCAGGGGACCCAGCTGGAAACCTTCCCCCCGGAGCATTTGCTGCCCTGCTCGGGAAGGGCTGGCCGGCAGCGCCTGTACCTTCATGTCCGAGGTCTCATTCTCCAGCTTGGAGAGGTGGTGGGAATTGTCCTCCAACTCCCTGCGCAGGTAGCTGTTCTCCTTCTTCAGCGCCTCCACCTGCCGCACCAGCTGGTCATAGGACGCGAGGGAGCCAGACATCTTCAGCTCCTCCAGCGCCTGGGGAGAGACCCGCACGTGGGACCCTGCACCCTCCAGCCCCAGTGAGCAGACGCAGCAGAGGCCCCGACTCGACGGACGGGAACGTGTATTTCAGTAGCAGGCCCAGCTGCGTGAATGTGTTTCTGCTCCCAGAGAAGGCTTCCTGCCCGGCCAGAAGAAATCCACGCGGAGGGGGACGTGCTCTGATACTTGGCAATGGGGGCAGGGGAAAGCCACGACAAGACGGCGCTGGGCTCAGCCCCAAAGAGATCTCACCCGGTTGCCGCGGGGTGCAAAGGGCGTCCAGCGGAGGGCAGGAGGGGAGCGATTTGCCCAGGGTCTCCCTACCAGCCCCAGATATTGCTTTGCAACCGCCTCCTTTTCTTCCCTCCCCCTCTCCGCTCCGGCCTGCTCCAACCTGTGTCCCAAGGTGCGGGAGCCCATCCACAGCCCCAACCTGTCCCTGCCCCGGGGGATAGTCCCAGGTCTCTCTGGGCCAGTGGGGCAGCCGGCTCGGATCCCAGGCCACAGAAGGGAGCTCCCAACTCCAAGCCAGTGTGGGGGAAGCTAATAACCCCCTCCCGCATTGCACCGTTAGAGCTGCTCGGAAGCATTCGTCCAGCCCGGTATAAAGGACCAGTCTGATCATCCAGGCTGACCCGAGCTAGGCAGGCCACAGAACATCCCTCCCACCGAACCGGTGACTGTCACTCGTCCTCCAACCACGGCTCAAAGACTTCGGGGTACAGAAAACCACCAGCAAGTGGCCCGTGCCCCACGCGACCCCCCGCCAGGGCCCTGCCGATCTGCCTGGAGGAAAATCTCCGCCCGACCCCATGTTCGGCGAAGTTCGGGCTTTGCCAGGGGGCGCGGAGCTGAGCCCGCCGGGAGAGCGAATGTGAGGAGACACGTTTCCAGGAATCAGCTGGCCGGCAATCGCTCCGGCAGAGCCTGGCACCCAGGAGGCAGGAGGGCAGCGTGGGCCTTTCTGAACTCCAGCCGAGCATTTACCTTTACTAAGTGCCGGCTCCTTGGATTAACCCCCCCCCCCCCCGGGGGGGGGGGG
>ML685800.1:3243687-3253801 GCA_007922175.1 Pelusios castaneus
GTCCTTCCTCCTGCATCCCACCTGCCCCCACTGAGCCCTCTGTCCCTCACCGGACACCCCCTCATTGCATCATCAGAACGGAGTCAGAGCGATGGTCCACCTCGCCCAGCATCCTGTCTTCCGACGGCGGCCAGGTGCTTCGGAGGGAACGAACAGACCAGGGGACTGGGCACTTACCGAGTGATCCCTCCCCGGTGGTCCAGTCCCAGCTTCCTGCAGTCCCCCGCCCCCTCCCTCCCCGGCTCACCCTAGATCTCAGCGGCAATCCCACCCAGCAGCTGCCCGCATCCCCTCTAACCTCAGCTCCCTCTCCTGCCCCACTGGCTCCGCGTTGTGGGGACGATGGCCCAGCCGGGGTCCCGGAAGGCCCCTGCTTCAATTGTACTCATCCTCCCGAGGGCCTGCCCGGCAGGCTGGGGGGCATCTGATCTACCGATGCTCGCTGCATCTCCGGCCCGTCTCAGCGGCCTCCTCGACGTGGCATCGCCAGCGGACGGGACCCTTGTGATCCGCTAATTTCCTAGCAGCCCCCCCGCATTTCCGCAATACAACTCGAGGCGGCACCTCTGCTTTGTTTACTGCGAACGAGCGCCGTGCCTGCTCCGTCCTTCACACTCCACCGGGGCGGGGGGGGGTAGGAAAGCAGCGGCCCCCACTGCCAGCTGGAGCATGCTTTAAAATTCCCCCGCGAGATTCCTCTGGGCCACGGCCCGTGGGCATGCAACCCTCGCCCTCGGCACGGGGGCAGGCGCCGCAGGGAAGCCTGAAGCCCTTGGGGGGATGAGTTGCAAGGGGAACCATCCACTCCACTTGATTTTGACCCTGGGGGGAGTTTGGGTCCCTGTTCCCCATTCTCTGCTAAGCGGGGCTACCAAAGGGGACCCTGAATGCCAGAATTTTTAAAGAACTCAGCACTCGGCCCCTGCCACTGAGAACAATGGGACATCCCTCCCCTCCCCCACTGAGAACAATGGGGCACCCCTCCCCTCCCCCACTGAGAACAATGGGGCATCCCTCCCCTCCCCCATTGAGAACAATGAGGCATCCCTCCCCTCCCCCACTGAGAACAATGGGGCACCCCCCACCCCCACGGAACACAATGGGAGCTGTCAGATGTCGGAGCACTTTGGGAAATTGGCGAGGCACCGACTGGAAACTCAGCCGAGATCAGGACTCATTTCACCCCAGTCGACCCAAGGTCCTTTCAATCCTCATTTATTAGTAATACTGTGGTAGCGCCTAGGAAGCCGACCCATAGCGCAGCCCCACTGCGCTAGGTGCTGTACAGAAGCAGAACAAAACAACAGCCACTGCCCTCAAAAGCTGCCATCTGCCCCGTTGTTTTCCTGTCTCACCTTCCAGCCAAGGGGTTTGAGGCCCATGGGCCTAGCCCCTCAGCACCACTGGAGGTAGGAAAAGATCATCTCCCACTGGCCAGGGTGTAAATTGAATCACAGAGGGGTTGATAGCTTGATTTTCATCCAGGACGCACAGCTGTAACTCAAGGCCCTGGGAGCCACAGGCGCTCAGCACTCGTAAAAGTTAGGCCCCAATCATGGACTTTTCAGAGAGACTCAGCCCCGCACAGACAGAGCCAGACTTTCCCACGAGCACCGCCCATTGCAAACCCATTGCACAGCCGAACCTGGGCTCATTTGGAAATTTGCCCCAGGGTCTCAAGGCAGCATCCAAGTAGCCTCTTTCGCTGGCATTATCATGAGCTATCCAAGGCAGGGGCTGCTCCCTGCTATTGCTTTAAATCCCCACTGACCGCAACAAAGTCACTCTGGCCTTACGTCAGTGTCCACTGAGATCAGAATCCGATCCTTAGCAATTACCCACCCTGAAAGGCAGAGCTGCATGGGACCGGCAGGGTGTGGACACCTTCTGAAAATCCCAGGCTTAGTGTGCAAGAGATGAGATGGGGTGATGGGGGTGATGGGCACAAATAGCACAAGGGATTATTGCTAGTGGCTTACCTGGGGGGAGAGGCGGTGTCCAGCTGTCATGCTCTCATTTCCCCCATAGCTCACGAAGTTTGCTTGCTGCTCCTTGGATTCGGCCCAGGGTATCTCAGGAAAGCTCACGTGAGGCCAGGATAAC
This sequence comes from Pelusios castaneus, assembly GCA_007922175.1. Taxonomy (NCBI): domain Eukaryota; kingdom Metazoa; phylum Chordata; order Testudines; family Pelomedusidae; genus Pelusios; species Pelusios castaneus. Next base: position 3,245,791 of record ML685800.1, read on the forward strand.
ATCAGGACAGTGGATGCGTCCCTCTTCCACTGCCAGGACCCGCTAAGTGCCTGAGCTTGCCAGGGGTCAATGTGCGGAGGGCAGCTCCCGTGTATCAGTGTCCCCCCGTGCCTGTGTCTCAGCACATCCATGTGCACACAGCCAACATGTCAGAGAACAGGCGCCTTTCAGGACGCGTGTGCTCACCCCTGTGTCTCACAGCAGTTGTGTGGTTCGTTCTGTCTCAAGAGGTGACTGTGTGCGAGTGGCTCAGTGCAGGAGCATGTAGCCCAGTCTATTTGCACACTTGCACCATGTGTGGGCGTGCCAAGGGGTTGGGGCGCCAGTGGGCATCTCGGAGGGAGAAGGTGCGTTGTTGAAGGTTCAGAGTGCAAGCATGTGTCAGTGCGCACACACTTCCTGATCATAACAATGGCCACAGAGGGTCAGAACAATGGTCCAACTAGCCCTCTGCTAGTGGCCATGCCAGATGCTTCAGAAGGAATGAGTGCATGATCCATCCCCTGGCTCCCATTCCCAGCTTCTGGCAAACAGAGACTAGGGACACATTCAGAGCATGGTTTCTGTCCCTGCCCATCCCACTGATGGACTTATTGCCTTCTTTTTGAACCCTATAATAGTCTTGACCTTTCACAACATCCTCTGGCAAGGAGTTCCACAAGTTGCTAGTGCCTTGTGTGGTGAAATACTTCCCTTTGTTTGTTTTAAACCTGCTGCCTTTTAATTTCATTTGGTGATGCCTATGTCTGGAGGCATCCATGCAGTCAGTCATTTCATCCTTAGGACTAGAGCTGATGAGGAAACTCACTGGTTTTTCCCCCTGCAAAAAAACTTCGACAAAACTCAGGTTTTTTTGTCTGTCTGTCACCATTTTTCAAACCCCAAAATATGGAACTTCTTTCACAAAAAAACCAACCTAAACAAACTTCTGCTCCATCAAAAGCCCCATTACCCTTTTTCAAACCCCTTTCAGTGAAACAAATGTCAAACCAGCTTGATTTCGGACCTGTCAGCCACGGGCTTCAAATTGCTCGGCCCATGTGAATGAGTTAAACCTCACAACAGTTCTTCAAACTGACATTTGACAGAGGGAGAAACTGAGGCACAGATGAGCCTCAGAGGCAGGAAGCCTGTGCTTTAATTATTTCCCCACCTCACCTCCCTCCCCAAGACAGAACCTAGGAGTCCTGACTCCCGGCTCCACCTTGCTCTAACCACCTAAGCTATACCCCACTACCCAGAGCTGGGCAAAAGCACCAGATGTCCTGTCCCCGACGCCCATACTGCCTAGCAGCATTGGAACAGCTTCTGGTCCCCCAAAATATCATTGCGCTTCCTGATCCTGTTTCCAGTTGACCTTCCTGAGCCAGTCACAGCCACCCCCTACCAGGGAGCTTTGCCAAGATACGGCGCGGGCTCTGGTTGGCAGAGATAATGCACCTTTAAAGGGTTCCTTTAAGATACAGCCAAGTCAATCTCCCACTAAATAAATAAATAAGACAAGTCCCAGTGGGAGACAAAAGGCGCCGCGCTCTTTGAAGCCTCATAAATCATGCGTCGTGGGCGATTCCCATGTGATGCTTCCCGGGTGGTGAATAAATCATGGCAATCAAGAGAAGCAATGGAGAGGCTGCCAACGGGGCCAGCCAATCATGGCCTGGCCAAGGCTCTCTGGTTGCTATGGTGACAGCCAATAGCACGCCGGCAGCTGGAATATAAAGGCAAAAACTAGGCTTTCATTTTTCTCTTCCTGGGCTCTCGCCGATGCCATCAAATATAGATGTACGTGTGCCTGTTAATTCCAGATCCATCCTGGTCTTTCTGGGCCCATTTCAGGACGAGAACAGTCCACGGTTAAGTAATCAGCGAGGGCAAGCGTTGAGAAAAACCGAAGGCCGATGCGTAGCTGACCAGCCAGCGTCTTCCCTTGCAAGGAGACAAGCTCCCCAAAACCTTCTGGGGCTGGGAGAGCTTTTACAGAAATTTCTATTCAGGTTGTAAACTTGCCAGGGTCAGGACTGTCTCTCACTGCATGTATGTACAGCTCCGAGCGCAACAGCCTTCTGATGCCTGATTGAGATCTATATCAGTGGTTCCCAACCTTTTTGGCTCAAGGGCCACAGATATAATTTTTGCTACCCTGAAGGGCCACCAGTCTCTGCCACAGCCAGACAGGAGTTCAGCAAGAGGCTTTCTTGTCCACCAGGGAAACTGGACCCATCCTGTAGCCCCATGTGAATCTAGAGGCTAGTAGGACAGCACCCTAATGCAGATAACAGCAGGATGTGAGCCTACAAAACCCTGACAGCTACTAGATCCATGAGGCTGCCATGAAAGCTGATGTGTGGAGCCCCCAATGTAACTTGTCAGCTCCTTGGGGCAGGGACTTTGTTCTATGGTTTGTACAGTCCCCAATGCTGCTGTGCCTCACTTCGCTCTTCCCCTTGGCTTCAGAGAGAGCAGCAGCCAGCCAAGTAGTCACTAAGCAGATGTGTCTGAGTGAAATCGGTTCAGCCCATCTCCTGGTTCTCCTAAGGACACCCACCCGTTGCCTGGCACTTTCAGTCATTAGAGCACTTTACAATGGAGGGTGGTGAGTGATGGGGAAACTGAGGCACAGAATGGGGCAGTATCGGGAATGGCACCAATCAGCCGGTGCTAGACCCCATGGCCACCCACCAACTAATGGGGCTGGACAGCTGGGTTCAGACCAGGCTGAAAACAGGCTGCTACAAAACCCAAACAGGACATTGGCAGGTTTAGGGCATTTCCTCCCCTCGCAGCAGGGAGCCGTTGTGTGAGATGCCCTGAGGGCATCAGGAACTAACCACAAATCATAGGATGCTGCAGAATTTCCAGCAGCGTGTGCACCAAAGGGCGAACTCTGGCTGCACCCTGGTGAGCAGCAGAGGAACGCAGGTGGGACAGGCCCCCCGTATCATCAGCGCACATTGGTTTGTTTAACAGGGATGCAAGAACGCCTCCCACAACTCTACCTCACATGCAGCCTTCGCCCGCAAAGCCCCACTCCACCCCCTTCCCATCAGCTGCTTTCATCAGCATTTGCCTTTCTGCGCCAGTGGGCAGGGGAATTATTTATTATTTATTCTACCTTTCATTTTCTCTCCCTCCCCCTTCCTTGCACCATATTACCCTGATTTTTTCCATTCTCTCCCACTCCTTTCAGATCATTCAGCCATGCATCACACCAGCTGACGGTCACCCCTAGATTCTGTTTCAACAGCTCCCGTCTCCAGCTTGCAGGCTGCGCATGTCGCTCACGGACCATCTAGGTCAGATCGCTTGCTGGTGTGAATCACTGTCACTTCCCAGAGCTCAGTGCTACGGCAATTTACACCTGCTCACAACCTGCCCTTGAGGGCCTGATTCCTCACTGCCCCGCATCTTGCACAGTCCTTTGTGCCAAGCAAAAAGAGCACAAAATGCTGCCCAAGTAGACCTCCTCTGTCTATGCTGCACTCGTGTGCGTGAGCAGACAAGGAGACAGGTGCCTCTAATCTCCTCGTTCCTGAAGTGCCTTCAATCTGCAGGCGCCCACACCACTGAGAAAAAAGCAGCTCAGAGAATAAGAAACTGACGCTAGCATCAGCTGGGATTGTTTCCTTTAAACTGAATGCTTTTAAAATCACTCCCTCATTAACCTTCCTGCCAACCCCAGCCCAGCCGCAAAGGGGCAACACTCATGTGGATGGAGAATGCAAATGAACACTAGCCGATGGGTAAATGCCCCGGTCCCAGAGGGAGACGGCAGGAACCAGGGTCATAGCCCAGCTGGGGCCCATTCAGGTTCTAATCAATATGAACTAATAGGAGCTGTACTGGCATTTGGGGCGGGGGGCTGGAGTATTTACCAGGGATCCTGACGAACCTCCTGCCTCCCCCAAACCTTAATGGCATTTTCCAATCTTTCCCTTCCTGCGCTCGCCTTTCTCACTGCGGGGGAGATGGCCTAGCTCAGGTTTAAAGATGAACAAATTTATTAGATCATAAGTTTTCGTGGGCTAGAACTCCATCAGATGCCTCTGACGAAGCGGGTTCTAACACACAAAATCTTAGGCCCCAATAAATTTGTTAGTCTTTAAGGTGCCCCAGTACCTCTCGTTTGTTTTGCCAAAACAGACTCACTCGGCTACCCTTCTGGAATAGCTCACGCTATCGGCAATGTGGAATCTGGCAGCCGACGTCAATAGAAGTAGGACTGCCCCTCTTTTGCAGGGGTGCGGATGGCTTTTTTTATTTTTACTTTTTTTAAGATCCGGGCTGGAGGCAGGAGAGGAGGGGACAGAGTTGCAAGCAATAGCTGCTGAATTTGACTTTAACAAACCCTTTTGTACCATCACAAAATGTGTCCACTTTAAATAAAGTGAGTTAAACAAGCTCACCTGCCAAACTCGGCTCTTCCTTTCTGTATTAATGCAATCCTAAAGGCCTACAGACTTAGACCAAATGGTGCCCCAGGCGAGGAAGTCTTTGGTGTTGTCCCCCCATTGGTTAAACTTCTGAACACCTTCATTTTGTTGCATGTGCAGCCATTCTGTTAGGTAGATCGAACCTCTCTGTTCGACAGGCTCAGCAAACATTACATGTTAAGCATAGCAAAGAAGTAGCAATATTTCTTGTATATGGTTGGGTAACTAAGGCTCAAAAGATCTCTCTGGTGCCTCATTACATATGTCCCTCCTTAGTCTTACTTGCACTCCTCAAGTGTGAAGACACAAATCCTCGTTCACCATTACACCACAAAGCCAGGTTCACCGTGGGGTGCTCACTTCACTTGGTTCTTCTCTCTCATTGACTGACTGGCCCCGCCCCGGATATGTCCACGAGGGCCTCGCTGATAATATTCGAGGAGGTTTGGGGACCAGGTGGTTCTCCGAAAGTCTGGAAGATTCCACAAGATTCTACAAAGGCCCACCGAGAACATTCAAGGAGGTTGGTGACAAATGAATCCACATCCGGACTCCCTGAAATGTTTTAGCCCAAAACTTTCTGGTTTCCCCTTTTGTTGCTATTCAACATAAACAACCCCTGCAAACTGGCACCCCAGCCGGTTGCCTGCCCCTAAATCCACCCCTGTTTAAGGCTGAGTTTTCAACAGTGATCATGCCCCAGCATTCACCACTGGGATCCAGCATTCAGACTCGCCAGGCCCTTCTGAACATCCGGCCCTTTGCGGAGCCAGACATTTTAAGGGACCATTATGAATGATCATCCAGTCTGACCTCCTGTCTGGCCCAGGCCAGAGAATCACACCCAGCAATTTCTGAATCAACCCCACAGCTTCTGTTTGATCTGTCACATCTTTTAGAGAGCTGTCTAATTGAGGTTTCAGGGCATCACGTGATAGAGATGCCACAGCACCTCCTAGGAGTTAATTACCCTCCCTGTTAAAAATAGGCACCTTATTTCAAACCTGAATTTGTCTAGCTTCCTCTTTCACCCATTAAGGGCCTTTTCCTGCTAGATGAATAGCTCTGGACTATCAAAAATCTCTTCGCCATGTAGGTACTTGTAAACCTTGATTGGGCACAGTCTTTACTCACCTTTGGATAAACTAGGTAGTTTGAGTTTCTCACTAGAAGCCATTCTAGCTACATCAGGAAAAAACATTGATTCCTTTTAATTAACTTTGATTCCCATTCTAGCATCTTTCTGTACTTGGACTCGGACGCTACCAGTGGTAGGAGCAGGGCTTCTCTAGTGGCATCTGAAGATCTTATTCCATTCCATTTGTAATATCATTTTCTTTAATTGTAACAATCCCAAGTATTTACGCCCCACTCGACTCAATGTTCACACATAGATTTTACGCCCAGAAGGGACTATTACCCTAATGTGCTCCATGGCAGAGGCTGGTGTGAATAAATATATGTGAAAATAAAAACCCATTTGAAAGCAAAGTTCAACAAATTGTTGAACAAATTTCACATTTTCCCTACTCCATATTTGACGGCTCAATATCTTTTGCCCCTTTGTTATTCATCCATCTGAAGGTAGAAAGTTCTTCTTGTTACCAAAGGGTTGGCTGAGCTGGTGGTCAAGGCACTGCCTCAGACGCACTAGTTTCAGTTCCTTGGCTTGCCGCTGACTTACTGGTTGGTCTTGGGTAAATCACAGTTGCACTGTGCCTCAGTTTCCCCACCTGTAAAATGATTCTTCCTGACCTCACAAGGGTTCTGTGAGGGGCTCTGATACTATGTGCCAGAGGAGAATTGTACCTTGGGAAGAGGCAGTGTTCCTAATGGTTATGGCACTGGCCTGGAAGCTGGAGACCTGGGTTCCATTTCTAACTCCCCAAGCTGGGCTGTCGTTTCCCTTCTGGCCCTTTCTCTGTCTTACCTATTTAAATCATAGGCTTTTGGGGACAGCCCCAGTCCCTTGCTGTGTGCTGCTGGGGCACCCAGCACCCTCAGCTGGAGCTCCAAGGTACTGCCAAAATACAGACACCCCGACTCCAAGTGCCATGTCTTGTTATTCATGCCATGCTACAGACGCTTAGTGTCTGTCACACTTCCCACACATAGATCTCAAAGTGCTTTACAAGGGCAGGTCAATATCATTGTTTCCATTGCACAGAGGGGAAAACTGAGGACCAGTTATCTCCACTGGGGGGAAAAAGGCATAAAGTGTCTGATGAACAGCTAACAGCCGCATCAGCTTCCTTTTACTGTAGTTCTTCCCTTCTGCAACAGATGTTTTATTGTGGGGGGACCTGACAATTCATAGATTCGGTGGCCAGAAGAGACATGGGGATCACCAGTCACCCCTTTATTGAGCCCAATAACTTATATTGAGCTAAATCACATCTCCCAGGCAGGAATCTTTCCGGAGACGTGCCAGCATTCACTTCTGCAATGCAGGACTCTGCTCTGGGCAAGAAAGCGCATTTTGAATGTCAGCGTTCACCTCTTCTCTGTGCAGCTGGCGCTCTCTCTCTCCCACACACAGAGCCATGAAGCCAGCTTGTACAAGCAATCTGAGGCCCGTGTTATTTTCAGGTTCTCATCATTATAAATTAATGTCCTGTTCTTCCCAGAGGGAGGTTTAATTCTTAGCAGCTACGTAATTCTTCACACCCTCTCTGGCATCCAAAGGCAACCTAACCTAGAGAAACCAGTGACCCCACACTGCTGATTAGATCACCAGTCACAGCCTGAGTCTTCCTGCTCCAGTGCAGTACCTGGGCGCCAGTTATTATCCCCACTTTAGAGGATGGGGAAACTGAGTCACAGAGCAGGCAAGTGACTTGCTCAAAGCCATGCGGGGGCAGAGTATGAGCTGGGGGAAGAACTCAGGGGTTTGGGGAACCTGTGCTCAAGGCACCAGCCTCAAACATTTCAGAGAAGCTCTGAAGGTCTCCCCCTGCCCCCAACCTTGCAAACCCCTCACCCTAGGCAGCCACCATCTTTCTGATTACAGGCTGGAAGCTGAGGGAGGGGGACAGGCCTTGGGTGAGTCATTCAAGCTACAATAGAAAGTATTGGGCAGGTGGTCTAATTTCCCTCCTTCCCCCACCATGCACAGGGGGAATTGTTGGGGTGATGATGCCTTACAGAGCCTGCTGTAAGAGGACAGCAGGATTCAATAGTTAGTAGCACTTGGTTGGGATTCAGGAAAACAAGGGTTTAATCTCAGCTCGGCCATTGACCTGCTGTAGGACTTTAGTTAAGTTGTCCTTCCCCCTCTGGGGCTGTGCCTCAGTTTCCCTTCCCATTCTTTCCCATTTAGATTGGAAGTGCTTTGGGGCTCTGTGTATGTGCAGCACCGAGCACAATGGAGCCCTGATCTCATTCAAGGGCTTTAGAGGCCTTATAGTAACTCAACAAGCGCCATGCATGGTTCAGCACCACGGACAGAACCCAGAGCCTGGCGTCTCTTCTTGTTGAAAAGGTTGATGGAGGCCATTGCAGTGACGTGTCTGGAGGGAGAGTGCAGCAGTGTGAACACACACACACACACACACACACACACACACACACACACACACACA
>ML685800.1:3253811-3290897 GCA_007922175.1 Pelusios castaneus
ACACACACACACACACACACACACACACACACACACACACACACACAAAGTTAGCACTGTGCAGCTTGGCCAAGCAAGATTGATAATATGGCACAGGGAACAAGATGGGACCCGGTAGTTCACCATAACTGAGGTGCCCTTTGCTCAAGGCACCAGCAGATCAAAGGCCTGTCCAGAGCAGAGGACTGGGGGGGGGAGGAGGAGCTGTCAGGACTCCTGGGTTCTATGCCCAGCTCTGGAACAATGAGAAATGTCTTGTGATTATGGGGGATGAAAAAGGAGTTGCAATTGTCAGGTTCTGTTCCCTGGCTCTGGGGAGGGAAGCATGGGCTAGTCTGGTCTAGGATTCAGGAGTCCCAGGTTCCTTTCCCACTCTGGGGTCAGCTTTGGTTGGTATTGGGGTTGGAAGGGGAGCCAGAACACCTGGGTTCTATTTCCTGCCCTCAGAAGGGGAGGGTCGTGTAATATTCAGGACTCCAAACCCTGCCAGTGACTTAATGCATGACTATGAGGAATATCTTTTCCTCGTTGTGCCTCAGTTTACCAAGCGGGTTCCCAGGAGAGTGGCAGTGCTTCATTCCCTGGCATTTGCCAACTGTTGCAACACCTTTGGAGTAGAGGTCACGAGCCAGACACCCGGGTGGTGCAAACCATCCCAGTGGAGCCCAAGGCTTCGTGGTAGTTTGGGGGGAATATCAGTGATGAAATCCATTAAGAGTAAAGATGTCTGTCCACTGCAAATCCCTTCCTAACGTGGCTGCAAGCTCCCAACACTCAAGCGTTGCCAATACAAACCACTATCCAGGTTGCTGGCCCTCCTGTGGAATCAGCCACCGGCCTCTATCCCAGAGAACCCCAAGATTTCACCATTGGGGGGAAGAGACTTCCCCCCACCCCTGGCTGATCAATACACACCAGAAAAAGTCTTTGATTTCCAGGGCTAGATCCCCAGCTGGTGCAAGGCACCATAAAGCCTCTGACCTCCTGAGAGAGGTGACCTTTTACACCCACTGACGATCCAAGTCAGGCACAAACCTGCCCCTCTGAAGTGTCTCTTTGTAGCGAGCAATATAGAAAGGTAGAGCTCAGCCATGGCAGGGCCAAGCCGAAGGCCCCCTCTCTGGTGACGTCTGTCACAACAGCGACTGGCAGAGCTAGATCTGGGATGTAGATCAGGAGCGAGGGAGAAGCAGATGACTCTGCCTCCGTCTCCAATTGGTACAACCTTGGCCAACGGCAGGAGGTTTTTTCTCAACACTCCTGGCCTTGCATCCCAAGTCGCTCCGCCTCGGGAAGCGGGCTCAGCTCCAGCAGGGTTAACCCTACTATGGGGTGTTTGATCCCCACCCAGCCCCACTGCCTAGAGCCTGGTATCAGAGGGGAGCTAGAATGGGAAGGGAGCCCCCAGCAGGGACCCAGAGGAGGCTGATCACCATTGGGTGGAAAGAGGGGTCTGAGAGAGCCACCAGAGGGGTGAATAGCGAATGAACAATGCGCTGTGCTAATGGAAAGCAGCCGCCTGGCCTGTCACACAGATGCCCTTGGGAACGAGGTGCAGAGATCTCTAAGGGGGGGGTGCAAAAGGGAGAGGGAATACCCAGGCCCCATATCTGACCCTCAGCCCGAGGGGTTCCCTCCAGCTAGGCGTGCCAGCAGGAGGCACTGTGTGGTGGGGACGGAGGCAGGAAGGCCTGCCAGCCACTAGCAGTCACTGCAAAGAGAAGACGGGAGAAAAGCAGGATCTCGCTCACCATAGCCCCCGCCTCTGCCCAGCGCCCCCTCCCCACCTCCCAGGGGGCATTAAACAAACACCATGTTGTGATCAGCTTCCACTAATTGAAAATTCAGCAGAGGCTGGTTCCAGGCGAAGGGGGACTTGGCTGGGGGAGAGAGAAACCCAATAACCAGCAGCACAAAGGGGTCCCAAGGGAGGGTTTGCCAGAGAGTGAGCCCCCACCCACCTCTGAGCACCTCCCACTCACTATGGCAGGGACAAACCAGAGCCAGCATATCACACGCACCGGCAGCATCCGTTCCCCCTGCACCAGCAAGCCCCACACAAGCATCTCAGGAAGTAAGGGGGCATCAACGGGTACAGAGACCCCACAGCAACCAGACCTGGTGCTCCGGGGTCTGTGTGGGGCTGAGGTCTCCAAGGCACAGCTGATGGGCTCTCGAGAAAAAACCAGGGCAGCCAGAGGGAAATATGAAGGACGTGTCTAATGGGGTCAGGTCCTGTATAGACCCACTCGGCCTGTGCATGGCCTGACAACCTATTGCCATCCGGGGGCCGGGGGGGGAGCGCATTCCTTTCTGATCTGGTTTTGCTGTCAGGTGAATGAAACACGCAGCCCATGACGAGAACCTGGCTTGGGATTTTTATACTTCCAAGCATTGCAAATCCCCAGGAACCAGGCAAGGTTCTCCCCCTGGGTGCAGCCCTGGCCATCCACTGCAGGCCAACACCTAGAGGGCGGGACAGTGGCCTGGGGCTCAGGAGTTCTGGGCTCTATCGCTGGTTCTGCCAGGAGCAAATCACTTCCCCCCCCTCCCCGCTGCCTCAGTTTCCCCCCAGCCTTTATCTATCTGGTCCCTTTTAACTGCAAGCTCCTTGGGACTGTCCCTTACTGCGTCCATGCCAGGCCCAGCACAGTGGGGCCTCTCAGTAATGGTTTGTTTCACATCGCTCCAGCCGGCCCGGACTTAACTGCCCCAGGGGAGACGGTTTCTGAGTTCAAAGCCCTCCTGTCGACATTCCCGTTCTGCTCTCGTGACACTGGACCCAGCCTGCACTTCCCCTGCCCCTCCCTCCCGCCAGCACCTGCAGACCTTGCTATGGGATGTGGTGGGAACCTGGGAGCCAGCAACGCTGGAGTTCCAGGGAGGGAAATAGGACCTGCCCCAGACTGTTTCCGGGCAGGGCGATGTACCACATGCTGTCACACCAGCAGGGCTGGCCTGATGGCCAGGGCGCGAGGAAGGGACCAAGGAGACCCCCCCACCCTGAATGTCAGTCACAGCCCTGCTCCCGGGAAGACATTCTGTGGGAAAAGCTACTGAGTTTCCGCCTGTTTCCAGGCAATTGTCTGTTTTCAAGCCTCCCCTGGATTTTTCCAAGTTCTCCAGGGGCTGGCTTTGCCCCACACTCCTCAGAGCAAAGATGGGGCTGGGAACGGCCATGAGCAAAACAGAGTGAGTGCAAGGCCACAGCAGAGATGGGGAAGAGACAACAGTGGGCAAGCAAAAGAGGGGGAAATAACGGGCAGGGACACGACTGGCTGGTTCCTACACCCAGGGATCCCCCCATAGCACCTCCCAACCACAACTGCCCACCCCGCTAAGTGCCACCCGGAAGCACAGGATCCATTTGCACAGGAGTGTCTGTGCACACCCTGCAGGGTGACAGACCCCTCAGCTGGCACGTCCATTCTGGGTTCAAGGGCGCCGTCGCGTGAACCAGCTGTGGAGCAGTTTAAAAGCAGCTGCTGTTACCACCTCCCAGCTCTGCCAGTGTCCCTCCATTCTGACCGGCAGCCCCCCTGGCACCCCAGCTCCCCAGAGCGGGCTCCATCCGCCTTGCCTGCAGCCTCTACTGCTGTCCCAATCCCACGCTCCTCCCACCACCCAGTTCTGCTAAAAACCCTGCCCCAGCTATCCAGCCCCGGGTGGCCCTCACAGCAAGATGGCAGTGCCTCGGCAAAGCTGTTTTGCAATGCAGTCAGGGCAGACTCTTTGGCCCAGCCTGACAGGCGCGTCAGAGAACCAGCATTGCAAAGCAAACCCCAAACCCAGGGTTATCAGTCTGGCCCTCCACGTTATGCATCAGCAGGGAACAACTCCGTAGCACGACACCCCGTCCCAGGGAAACACTCCCGGGATCCAGGAGGGACGTACAAAGCCCAACGTTCAGACCCTCAGCTTCCCAATTTGGAAGCAATTCCACAAGAAGGCTGCTAGGGGACGTTGCAAAAAATGGGGGTCGGTGGGGGGAGCTGTTTGATGTCTCATCAGAGAAAACAAGGCCCAGGCCACTTGTGGTGACTGAGACAACTCCTGGTCATTTCCACACGAGTCAGGGACCCCTGGCTAGATCCCAGCGTGGGGACAAAAGGGATGATGCACCCTCTGAAATTCCCTGCTTCAAAGAGAGGTGCTGGGAAATGTGTCTGGTGCAGCCGAGCTCCACCCCAGAGACAGCTGCAGGTCAGAGTGTATGAGATGCTAGAATGGAGTTGGCCCATCAATGTGATTGAGGTTAAAAGGATCATGTCAGAACAGCAGCCCCTGCACTGATACAGCCCCATACCTTCCCTTCCCCCAGCAAACACAGGTTCCAGGCTGGGCATGTCTCACCCCCCACACACCCCCGCAATCCCTCAGCCGTTGGAGGTAGGGAGCTGCCTGGGCCTTGCAAGACCCAGGCACCCAGCAGAATTCCCTCATGCCCGCCGGCTCCTAACAGCGCCACAACCCTTTGTGGGAAGCCCAGATCCCTTCTCCCCCAGAGTTTGTCGCTGCAGGGAGGAATCAGCGGTGCAGAGCCCTCCATCGTCCCCACAGCACGCTGTGCAGAGACGGGTGGAGAATCACCCCGGCGCATTGCTGTATAGGCACAGCGGCCTGGCGAGTTCGACCCCAAAAAAAGGCAGAGCAGCTGCCGTGGATCCCTCCGTCTCTCCAGACAGACAGAACCTCCCCTAACGGGCCAAGACATGGCGGATGGCTGTTTGCTGGGCCCACACCTAGCCCTATTCTGTCTGACACACAACTAATGCACACACCACACGCAAACCCCTGGCCATCCATCTGCAGCCAGGCAAGACCCCGGTTCTCTAGCCCAAGGGGTCCCCACTGAACTGGTTAGATCTGCTTTTTCATTGCAGTGCCACAGCCGTCTCCCACAAGACGGAACATGCACTCTGCAGCACATCCCTCCCCCCCGCGCCATGGGGGGAGACACAGAGGCGATCATTTTTGCCGTTCCCCAGTTGCCCTCAAAACAAAACAGAATCTGGCTCAAAAGCCCTGATGCGATGGCTCCGCACGGACGCCCAGCTCCCCAAAGGTGCCCCCCCATCGATGTCTTGTGCAACAAACCCACCCCTGCAGCTGTAAGAAGACAGCCTGACCCTGTTTAATATGCTGCTCAGGTTGGCAGCCTGAAGACACAACCACCAGCAAGGGGAGGAAAAAATCACCAGTCCCTTTCTCCCCCCCCAACAACCGGCTTCGCCAGTTGACTGCACATGAAATATCCTCCGTTTTTTGCCTTACCTCATCTCCAAAGAAGGTCGAATGCAGAAAGGAGAGGAACCATAGCAGTCCCATGTAGCTTGCATCCTGCAGCAGCTGATGCTGTATCTGTCTCTTGCTGTCTCCTCCTGAAGGGCTGGGTCCTGGGAGTGGAATTTTTTTTCCAAGTGCAGGGCTCCCAGCCCTAGGTGGCAGCAGATCCCATTTGGCTCCAGCTCTTCAGACCTATTGCGACAGCCAGGAAAAGGGAAAATTCAGACACGCCAGGATTTGAGCTAGCTGCAAAGGAGTCTGTGACTGGGAAAAATATGGGGGCGGGGTAGAAGCGGGGGTGTGAATACACCACATCTGAATGCCAGCGGTGTCAGGACACAGGTCACATCGAAAACAATCAGGTTAAAATACAAAAATCTCCTCTCGAAGTCAGCAAGGCTGATGCCCAATGGCTCTCCATCTCCACCGAGGGCAGGCCAAGAAGAAATCAGCGTTGTCTGCAGGAAGGGCGATTTAGGTTCCTTCTAAGGTGACCTAGAGAGGCTGGGGTTCCTTGTCACTCGACGTTTTTAAGAGTGGGTTGGACAAATGCTGGCCAAGGACGGTCTAAGTTTTCTTAATGCTGCTTCAGCACAGAGGGTTGGACTAGATGATCTCTTGAGCCTCTTCTACTCCTACATTTCTATTATTTTAGTCTGTAAACGAACAAAAAAATTGTCCCAGGATTCCCGAGATTGTTACGAAGGGGGATTTTCTCCCACAAACGTTCATGCGATAAATAAATGTGTTAAACTTCTTTAAAAGTGCCCCAGGACTCCTTGTTTGTTTTGCTGAACTAGACTAACACGGCTCCCCCTCTGGAACTTAAAATGGAGAGAGTTTTGATGAGGCCCGCTGTTACCTCACCATTTCGTTTAATTTAACTAATAATTCAAAAGCTGCCCAGCCAAAGCGTCAAGTGCCGTGACACACAGTGAACTCACAGTTGTCTCTCGGGTGCTTGGATGGGAGCTCAGCCAGCCGCTTGCAGAAACTCCTTTCTAAGCCTTATCCCAGAAGCAAACCTTTCACCCCACCTTTCCAGCCCCGTCCTCATCAGAAACGAGTCTTTTAGGGTTCTCATTTAGGCCCTGATCCTGAAATCCTTCGGCACGTGTGGGATGAAACTTTTACTACTGAATTTTACTCTCGGGGAGAAGGGGGAGAGATGGCCCCATTGAAGTCAATGGAAGGGTTGTCCCGATCTTCAATGGGGCCAGATTTCTCTGTCTATTTCTCACCAGCTTCACTTACTGTTTCTCAGGCACTAACAGGACAGGAACCAGCCCTTAATTACCTGGCATGCTTGCTCCCCAGATCCCCTTAGCAAAGGCGGCGTTAAATGTCACGGTCCGCACTTTACGGGGGGGAAACTGCGGCATGGGACCAGGAAGAGACTTGACCAAATTGATCCAGTGAGTGAGAAACAGAGCCAAAAAATAGAACCCAGGAACCCGGACCCCAAACAAACCCCCTTCTCATCCCTAGACCACATGCCCCACCCAGAGCTGGGAGTAGAACCCAGGAGTCCTATTTTGGGGCACTCAGCCCTTTCCCCACCTCATCCCACCAGGGTGATTTCCCCCCTTTTAGGCCCTCTTGTTGGGCAGTGATGCTGCGTCCCTTCTACCCTGTGCCCCAGCCTTTTCAAAGCCCGTGCCCAGAGGGAACATGTGTTTTGTGAGCCATAAAATCAACCCATTCGCCCTGCACTTATGTGGGAAGGGGATGTAATTTTTCCTGGTCCTCAGCCAGGCTTGTGCCCTGGAGCATAGAGGTTTTACCCAAGGCTTTACAGCAATTCTCTGAAGTGATTCCCGTGGCACCGGGCAGGGTCTAGGTTTAAAATTCAGCGATTCCCCCCCCCATACTCGCTCTTCTTTGTGCTGGCACTACAGAGGTGACACAAATGACCTCCCCGCCTGTGCAATGCCGTCCTGCTCCCTTCCCTTATGGCGGCCTCCTGGTTGGTTCTGTTTTAGCTTCTTGCCCAGTGCTGGCTGCTCCAAACCGGCCGGAACCATTAACACACCTGCACCTTGCATGATACCCCACCTCTTTGCTGTTTAGAGCAAAACAAAGCAGCCAAGGGAGAGGTTCCCAGGCGTTTCCTGGAGTCCTCAGTGCCTTGGAGGAGAAGAGCTCAGAAAGGAACCTGGGGAATCACTCCTGCCACAGGAAGACCATCCAACCCAGGACACATCTAACATCCGTGCTGCAAACAGCCAGGTAAAGGACTGGATTTTCCTCCTTAGCTTTCCCATTTCTGACTGCCCCTGGGCTGTAACTAACTGGCTACATCCTCCCTCAGGGTGCCTCCCACTGCCTTTGAAATGAGCTACCGTAAACCACCCGCAGATCTCTGAGAGGGGAAAGCAGATGCCAAACTCAGGCTTTTCTGGAAGCCCCAGCGCTTGGTCCACGTGAGGAGGTGAGACTCTCACTTTTAAAAAAAAATGAAACCTAAATGTCTGGCCCTCCTGGTTGCAGCGAAGAGCTTAAAAATGTGAGCCGAGGGTAGGCTGAAGGCTGAGAAACCAGGAAAAAGAACCCACATTTCATTGGAAATCTCAGGATTTCTAAGCCACTAGCAGTATTTTAAGAACCAGAGTCATTATTTTTGAATGCTTGGGGTTAGTGAGCGTGGGAGGGCAGGTTCTGATTAGTGATCAATCCCAACGTCTCAGCTTTCTAAAGCAACTGGCTATTCTGGGCTACTTGAGGGGCCTTAAAGGGCTTGATTTCCAGAGGGCGAGAGCTGGGCACTGGAAAAAAGAAATCAGGGCTCTTTTAAGGTGTCTCCAGTTGGGCTCCCAAAAGCAGAGGCCCCCAAACAAGCTGGCCTTCGGAAAAGGCCAGCCAGAGCAAACAGCTCCTGCTGAGTTCTTGGGGGAGGATGGAAGGGGCTCAGCTGGGAATCCAACATGGGTGCTGGTGCCTGCACTGGGGTGGAGAAGGAAAGCTCTGGCCTGTCCCCTCTTTGCCTCGTATGCACCCAGGCAGGGCTGGCCATAATCAGCCACTTCTCTGCATCTGTTTCTGGGGTCTCACCCAGGATGGGGGCAGTTTTTTCACTCTGCCCCAGCCCAACGCTGGGAGCAGCCTGGCCAATCAATGCCGTTCATGTGGGATTCCACAGGCAGCTCCAGCCAGACCCCAAAGGGATCAATAGCATTGATCAGAGGAGCGTGTCCTGCCTGACCTCAGCAGGGGCCACAGATTGCACAGGCTTTCCTGCTCCTCACTCCTGGTTCCAGCTCTTGCTGCTATCTCAGCTCTGGGTTCCCCCCGCCAGCTCCCTCCGTCCAAACCCACCCCACCGCTCACCAGTGCCTGGGCTGCACCTGAGCCGAGACAGACAACAGCGACTAATTGGCTCTGGAGTTAAGATCCCTCCTCCCACCTTCCAAAGCATGGGGCAGCCTTCCCCGCCCCGCAGCCCCATCCTCCTTCGGCGGAGGGCAGCACTCTTAGGATCACTATCGCATGTGAAGCCCCAGCTGAGATGAGGGCCATGGTGCGCCAGGCGCTGCACAGATGGAGCAAGGCCATCCCTGCCCCCAATAGCTCATGGTCCAAATAGGCAAAGCGTGGGAAGCGAAACTGAGGCACAGGGCACGGACGGGAATTACTGACAGTCGCCCAGGGCAAGAATGGAGCCCAGCCTGGTACAATCCCAACCAACCAAGGCCAGGGCGGCGCGGCTGTGTCAGCCAAGCTGTCTGGAGGATGGTGCAGCCATAGTGCTGTGTCCAGAAAGGTCCCCAGGCTCCGCTCAGCACCACGCGCACAGGCACTAAATCCTGACCTACTGACTCAGAAGTGAGAAGAGCGGCCGCCGGCCACTTCCCCCCCCCCCTCCGCGTCAGCAGGGGAAGCTTCATCAGGGCCCCTGCTTTGATGGGCCACCAAAAATGGTTTCATTTCCCCTTGCCAGCCTCCCGCTTGCTGAGAAACCCACCAGGCCACAGGGGTCAGGTCACTGCAGGAAGGAGCCAGAGACGGAGGAGGAGCTGCGAAGTCGCCATACGCCCTCTGAGCCATTCCTGGGAACCCTGCGGTAACAACGGAGCGGGGAGCGGGAGCCAGGCTTCCCGGGCACTGCGTCCTGCCCTGGGAATTAAGACCAGAGGCTTAGAGCAGGGGGGGCTGGATGTCAGGACTCCTGGGTTCTCTTGCCAGCTCTGTGGGGGACCTGGGGTACACTGTACAGTGGCTAAAACAGGGGCAGACTGCACGACTCAATGACTTGCTGGGTAAATTAGCCCCATTTCCCCCTCTCCGTGCCTCAGTTTACTCCTCTGGGCGGGAAGAGAAGTTGGAGCCAAGCCCGCTGTCCCCTGAGACAGGCTGGAGGCAGAAGGGCAAATCACTCCAGCTTTTCTCCCTGGCCGAGCTCCTACCGCTCACAGAGCCGACGGCCCAGCTACTCCCACCAGCTCTGCATGTGAGTTGCCGGCACTTTGCAGTCCCTGTAGCCAGTGCAACCCTAGATCAAACCATCCCGATCTTCATCCATCACATGGAGCTCATCGAACCAAAGACCCCAGGTCTGCGCCGGGCAGGCAGATGTTCCACGATGCTCTCACTCGCAGATCCGAAGGGCTGGTGCTATGGCAGCAGGCGTGGAGCAGTCCCTAGGAGGGATCCCTACAGTGCACCGGACGCCCAAGTGATTTCACTCTTCCTCCAGGGTCAGCCAGGCAGCTTCACCACCTCCTTAGGCGGGTCCTTTGGGCCTTCAGCGCCCCTGCTCCACGTGTGAGTGCCACTCAGCCAGCCTAGCCCAGCCAGCCCCGAGGTTTAGGTCCCTCCCTGGTTCACGTTCCGTTCGGCTTTCTGACCTCCTTCGAGAGAGCCCAGACTTCACCCAGCAGCCAGCTCCTATCCCCCACACCTCACCCTCACTGTGCCTGTGATCTCAAGCTGGGGAATTGCTGTTCATCTTCCCTAAGGAGAGACGGGGTATGTCTGCACCCCTCTGGCTCATTGGTTGCTGAGCTCCAACGTTCTGGCGACTGGATTCACCACCGTCTTAGATGCTCCATTTACGTGGCGACTAAGGCCCAGACAGCTAGGGGACACCCACCCCTATGGCTCTTTGTCTGCCCTGAAAGCAGTCCCTTCCCATCCCACTTGGTAATGCCGCACACAAGGGAAACTGAGGCACAAACAGGACTCCAAAATATTACAGCTTCCTTCATCCCTGCCAACACCACAGGAGTGGCTCCTTTCAAGGCCCGACTCTTCCAGGTGGAGCAGCCCATCACCTGGCTCTCTGGGTTATCGCCACATGCCACCCCCAGGGAGGATAGAAGCCTTGGGGCAGGGCTGCATTTTGCTGGGTGCTGTACAGACACAGTGAAACAGTCCCTGCCTCAAAGAGCTTCCCATGTAACAGACCAGAGAGACAAAAGGTGGGAGGGGAAACTGAGGCACAGAGCGGGGACGTGCCCATCCAGCAACTCACTGGCAGAGCCATGGCTCCCGACATCTGAGCCCATGCCTTAATCCCCAGCCCAGCCTTCCTCCCTAACACCTCCTCACCACATCACCTCCTTCCCCTGACCCACACATCTCTCCTCCTCCACCCCAGACTGTCATGCAGGCAGAAGCCATCACCCACCTGCTGAGCGGCACTAGTGTGCACGCCCCCCGCCTGTGCAGGGGCAGCTTGGCCATGCTCTTCGTGCTGCGGCTTGGAGTGTGGGTGGTCGGAGCCAGGACCCTGTGGTGGGACGAGATGGGAGACTTGGCTTGCAACGCCAGCGGGGAGATCTGCCGCCTCACCTGCTTCGACACCGCCTTCCCCATCTCGCCCGCCAGCCTGTTTGCCCTGCAGCTGGCAGTGATCTTCACCCACGGGCTGGCCTGCACCTGGCTCTTCCGCCAGCCGGGCGAGGACAAGGGTGGCTGGCTGCAGCCGAGGCTCTGGGGCAAACAAGAACAGCTCTGGCTGCATTTGGGAAGTCTCTTAGCCAAGACTGTCTTAGAAGGCATCTTCTTGATGATGTTCCACACACTCTACAGCCCCTTCCCCGAGCTGGTGCGATGCCCTTCCTCACCCTGCCCGCCAGCCGTGACCTGCGCCGTCCTCTATGCTGGGGAGAAGGACGCCTTTAACCACTTCATGGCTGGCTCCTCCTGGGCTTGTTTCCTGCTCTGTCTGCTGGGGCTGCATCACGTAGCTACTCAGATCTTCCAGGGCTAAGTTAAAGGAGTAACTCCTCCAGCTGTTAGCACCAGGAGGCTATTATCCACTCCTGGGGCCCAGCGTTAGCAGGGGGACAGACACACGCTGTGGTGGGGGGAAGTCCATAATTACCCTGGAGGGACAATGCTGGCGGTGGTGGAGGGGATGCATATAGGTGCAGTCGAGATACGCGTTTGTCGTCGCCTCACCATTCTGGCATAAGTGACGCTTCAGGCAACTCTGAAACAACTCCGAGCAGATGATCAGATCCTCCTGTAACAAAGTCTGTAGCTCTTCAGGATACAGCCTGCTACTTTGTCCTGTCTGTACAGTACCTGGCACAACAGGGTCTGGAGCCACGCTGAGGGCCTCTGGGTGCCAATGTGACACAGAGGCGAGGACGACATTTAAACAAGGGAAATTTAAGCCAGAGACCAGGAAACATTTGCTGACGGGCAGAGCGTTCGGGTGTTCATGGTCACTCCATCTCCTGCTAGCTGGAAAATCATGCTCCCCCTGTTTACAGGGAGTAGCGATGGCAGCTGGAGTGGGGTTCCCAGGGGCATTCGTGCCCCCCACTCACATGCACATGGGTGTACGCGACAGTCAAGGGGAGTTAGGTGCTCATAAGCAGCCCATTTAGGCCCCTGAATCCCTTTGGGAACCAGCCCTTGGCTCCATCAATCACACCCCACCAGTGGGCAGCAGGGGCCAGAAGCTTGAGCCTCGTCTTACAGAGCAGAGATGCAGGGTGATTGCAATGATTTGACCAAGGACCACCCAGGAAGTCGGTGGTAGAGCCAAGATGTCCCAGACCCATGCCTTAACCCAAAACCAGCCTTTGCCCCTGGAGAACAAGCCTGCCCTGGCAGAACTGGGATGTAGATGCTTCCCAGATTTCTACATGTAAGAGGCGCGTGTGCTCAAAACGACAGTGAGAGACAAGGATGGAGAAGAGCCAAATCACCCTAGAAAGCTGCTAGGACATTTCACAGGGCTCCTCCAAACTCTAGCTGAGCGCTGGGCTTCTGATTTAAACCCTTCCGCTCTTGAAGGGCTAAAAGCTCTGTCCCCAGCAGCCAACCAAACGCACCTGGTTCAGAGAAGGGATTTTGCAACTGCCCTCTCTGATCACTGGCCAAATAGAAAGAGGCAGGAAACAAATGTCATATGAGCTCCAGAAATATTGACCCAACGGGAACAATCTCACAGCGGCATCTGCTGGCCATAAACCCATTACCCAGCAGCAAGCCAGCCTTGCCTGCAAAAATGGCTCTCAGGAAGGGGGAAGTCATGTGGCTTTGAAGCCTGTGCAATCATCATTCATTGCGACAGCTCCCAGAGCCCTGGGAACAGCCCATGTAGCAATTCTGGCTCTTGAGCCACCCAGAGGTAAGTGCATTTAAGCACCAGCCTGATCTAAAACACCTTGGGGCACAGGCCTACCAGAAAAAGTGGGAAATGAGGGTGGAGTGACGGACAAACGCTCCAGGCACAGAGAATCTCTGTTCCTCTTTGGGGAACCTGCAGTGCCAGCCCCTTTACTGGTTCAGCTGGGGCACCCTGGATTATCAGAGAACAGGTTAGATGGCCCAATATAACGACCGCTTTCACACCAGTGCTCCTAAGGGATTAAGAGCTCCATTCTTTAATCAGCTCATGGCTGGGGTACCTGGGGAACAAAGAGGTGACATACCTCCCAACAGTGAATGCCTGTCCCTGGCCATTCATATGGATATTAGGTTTGGTGCACAAAGGACATTCCGACACCAGACAACCAATTCTCTCATTTCCAAAACCCTCCGACTCCTCGGTTGCTATTTAAGCTCCTGGACAGGCAGTCATTCAGGGACAAGGGGAGCAGGGAGGGAGACCCTTTTTGAATCCAGGCTCTTCCAAAGAGAACAAAGCTGGTAGAGTATGAAAAGGCTGTTTAGAATCAGCCACAAAGATCCCTTTTCGAATGCCGCTGCTAAGGGACCTCGCGCTCCCCTTCGTACGTTCCAGACGGGCACCAAGGTTCGCGGGTGTGGGGGGCGTGTAAATCTAACATTGGTGAAAGGTGTCAGCTTTGCAGAGAAACACCAAACCGCACAGTGTGTACAGCAATACATTTCCCACTCTCATACCCCTGTCTGTATCCAATTGCGGTCTCTTGTCACATGCCGATTGTAGATTCTGTGGGACAAGGGCCAGCTTTTTGTCCTGTGACCGTACAGCATCTGACACGTGTCTGAAGGTCCTCAGCGCTACAGTAATGCAAATAAATAATCTCTCAGTCTGGCTGTTCAAGGACCATCTTTTTAAGGGTGACCACGTCCCCCTGGCTTCTCTGCTAAAACCACCAGCGTGGAGGCGGTGATGTGGGCACATGGCCACTGGGAAATGGAAAGAAACTCGCCTGTTCTTTCCACACCAGCCAACAAGAAGTCAGCATTCCCATTCCCATTGACCAGCCCCTCGTTGGGGAACTGAATGGATAGCAATTGACACATGTCCATTATGCAGCAGCCGTCATCCCAAGTGCCCTACAAATCAACCTACCGCTCAAGTGCAGGCACCTTTTGGGAGAAACGGGGCAGCTGTTGGCCAGGAAAGGGGTGGTAACAGCCCCAGTTGCCGTCTTTACAGCTATCACAACTTTGCACTAGGCACCCAGACTGAAAGGAGCTGTTCTATCTACCGCCCAGGATTCATCCCGGCCTCTACTCCACATCAGTTACCGTCTATGGTCTATAAACGCCCAGTTCAGAGGGAGACCTTGTTAGTTTGAAGGGAAAAGGAGCCAGTTGTTTTAATCTCAAAAGGTTTTAAAACAGGTTCTGGTGAGACATAGAAGCTCCCAAAACTCTCCATTTCAGGCTGAGGGAACAGACGGCCGCCGGCACTACCCGGGTCATCGACTGAAGTTTCACACACCTGCTGCACAAGCAGAGGGGAATCTGTTGAACCCACATGGGCTTAGAGCCTAGAACATAAACAGCCTTGGCAAACCAAACAGATTTCTGTTTGAACTTAATATTACTAGACAAGAGAAAGGAAGGTTGATGAAACCAGAGCCGTCCCAGGAGAAGGGCTGAAGAGTGGCAAGCCAGGGTCTGAATACACAACCCCTTTCATAACCAGGAACTGTTAGCAAAATCCTGTTTCAATTGAGTATCGGTTACTGCGCTAACACAGCTGGAAGGGAACATGCTCAGGACATGGTATGTTTAACTAGTTTCATTAGGATTTCATCTATTCAATGTTGTTTTTCCTTCCCATTTTAGACACACACAAGGAGACAACTCTCCGATTAGTTTCCACACAGGTGTTTTTTAGCAGAAAAGGAGTCAGGACCTCTCAAGAATACGATTACTGAAACCAGCAAGGGATTGCTCAGTGCAGACCTGATTACAGGCTGCGTAAAGAAAGTTGCACTGTCTAGTTAATTTTCATTGCCATTCTCCATCTACCATTCACCCTTAGATTTAGCCAGGTGAGATTTTCTGCACCCTGGGATGCATCATTGACCTAAGGGGGGTTTATTGTGGCAGACTTAACATTTCTGGCTTATCGTGGAAGCTTGGGGAAAAAAATCTTTAGAGGTGGATGATCCCTACATCTAAGAATCCAGAGTGCGTTCCTCCAACTGCACCATCCAAGAGCCCATAAATGTGATTTCTGCCTCCCTTTGTTATTCAATAGGCACGTAAAAGGTGACTGCAAAAGATACTAGAAGATTGGGTATGCGGCCTCCTCCCCACACTGTCACACCACGAGGTGTGAAAGGTTACTAAAAAAGCAGGAGTGAAAGCAAGAATGTCAATTCTAGTCTTTCCTAATCTTGCAAGACGACATGGTTTGTTATTAACGAGCTCTCATCCCTTAATTGAAGAGAGGGTCTCAAATCTTTACCAGACATCACTACTCCAAATGTTAGTCACTGGAATCAGTAAAAGTTAACAGAAAACACAGTTTTCTTTCAAGCCAGACTCCCCTGGGTTAGACTGGATTGGAATTTCTCACGTTAAAAACCCAAACCGTGAAAAATTCTTTTCATGTCTGAAAAGAAGCTTAGTAGGGAACTGGTTGTTCCCCTCCGCATCCAAAGTTGATATTTCTGGACCAACTCATCAACAAACTGCTCCCTGTTGGGATACCCCACCTGACCTGTCCCCAGTTCCACAACACAAAGCATTTCCAATGAGCTTACATTATTCAGACAGACACATGCGCTGCGATCACACAGATTCGCACAGGATCCCTGTGCCTACACTCATGTTCCTAGTGCCATTTAGCTTCAGAGGGCCCAGTCCAAATGGAAGGGAAATGAGACCCTACCCAGAGAGAGACCAGAGAGAGACCAGAGACAGCATGATTCAGGACCATTTTCTTTATTTACATATAGAAAACATTTTCCCAAAGCATCATTTACTTCAGAGGAATGAACCTAGATGAGTGGGTGGCGCCAATACCAGGTCTGCCGTGTTTCACTGGCTTGTAAGTAATGGAAAACTCGCCCAGGTAGTGGCCGATCATCTCAGGCTGCAAGAGAAAGGACAGGGTGACTATTCAGAAACAGAGTGAATTGATCTGATGTGTCAAACAGCTGAGCCCAGAACAGGAGAATGCCCTGCAAATAAGCTGGATTTCATGGCAAAGGATGCTGGGATGGTGGTCTAGATTAAGTAGCACTCCCTGATAGAGGGCTCCCACACCAACTGTGCTGTAGAGATGGGTGCACAAATGTGTGCGAGAGACAGAAAAAAGGAACACCCCCAACTCTCTGTATTCACCAAAACCTACACTTCCGGGAACTTTGGCAGAAACTGAATGAAGGGGATCAAACACCGGAGTGCAATTAACTACAGCAACCCACACTGAACATCAACTCCTCTGGCCACAAGTGGCAGCTGGGATCCCAGCGGACCAAAATAAAATGGGCCATAGACTCCTAACTGCCATGTGTGCCTGTAAAAATCACTTGCACACACACAACTCAAGTATTTCCACACCCGGAGAGCCCGAACACATTGATCTGCCTTTAACCTTTTCAGGTTGAATTGGATTTCAACCACAACCAAGGCGGGCAGAGAAAGCCTTGGTAAGCTGTTGAACCCTGCACCGGTTATAGCTGTAGGTTGGATTTCGTCATGCAGCAAGGCACATTCTGGTTCTGTAACTGAATCCCCGCTCTCCCACCACAAATGCAGGGGTGAGGGAGCACAGGCTTTGCCACCCTGGGTTTGTCTACACTGCAGGAAGAGGCTAGTGGGTTATTTTTTAAAGAAATACGAAGCCCTCAGGACCATCTGTCTCTTTTAGGTGTTAAAGCTGTTTGTAAATAAAGCCCCTCCTCCAAGAAAGGGAGCAGGCTGAGACTCCCACAGGACCAGCAGTTGAAGCAACTTAAGCCATTTGCTTTCTATACCCCCTTGTATCGGGCCCCATTTAAGCCCGCGGCTCACCTTGATTTCCACCTGGTTGAAGGTCTTGCCATTGTAGACGCCAACCATGCTGCCCACCATCTCAGGGAGGATGATCATATCACGCAGGTGAGTTTTGACTACTTCTGGCTTCTCCATGGGAGGGGCTTCCTTCTTGGCCTTGCGAAGGCGCTTCAGGAGGGAATGCTGCTTCCGACGCAGGCCACGGTTGAGACGCCTGCGCTGGCGAGCGCTGTACAGCTGCATCAGCTGCTCACTGAAATAACGAAAGGACCAGATCAGCTAGTCAGCTCACGTAGAAATGTTTAGACTCAGTGAGAAAGGAGCGAAACACCAGAGCAAGTTCCAGACCTCCTAGGGTCTATAGCCAACTGTGAGGTGTCTGTGTGTGTAAATTATCCTTTGTTTACAGTTTGGAAAGATCCAGGAGTGAGCAAATCCTCAGTATAGACTCGCAAAGACATTCCCGTGAGACGCACTCATGTATCAATTATTAATCGTCTTTGTTATGGTTCTGCTCAATTCAGCCTGCAGCATTCTGGGCCCAAATTCAGGTATCCTTAATTTTGGAGCAATGATACAAATATGGCAAAATTACTACTATCTGACTTTTCTATAGCCTCCCATGCCCACCGATCCCAGGCCGTGTTACCAATATTAATGCATTTACCATAAATTAAGCCCCCAGGAGGAAGTATCTTTATTTTATAGATGGGGAAACTAAACAGAAGATAGGATTTTGTGATACAGTTTTGCCTGAGTGGATGGTAAAAAAGCGGTTATATCTAAATTAAGGAACCAAAATTTAATCCCAATGGATACTTCGTTTGGACTATGCTCCAGTAACCTTGTTAAGAAATGAGAAAATAAAAGTCATACAAGACAGTTTGCCCCAAACTATTTCACAATCCTGTTTAAACATGGCTATTTCAGCAGTGAAGACAGGTCCTAAGGGTCACAGGAAATCTGTCACACAGCAAGAGACAGAATTTGGACCCCGACTTCAGTCCTGGGCTTTCCCCACAAGGCCTGCCCTTCATCTCCTAACAGCCTCATTGCTGGGTTTGGTAATGGGGGAGAAGGATGCCAACGAGCGAGAGTTTCTTACTAGGACATATCGAGGAGCTGATCCAAGTCAACACCTCTGTAGGTGAATTTCCTAAAGGTACGTTTCTTCTTCTGCTCAACTTCCGCCTGGATTGAGAGAACCAGAGAGAAAAGAAAGAGATGAGGCCTCCAAATTACAGAGACATCGATGCAGGTGACATTCTGCCAGATACCTTCGCTGCCTCACTTCCAGCTATTGCCCATTCATTGTTTCCGTGTCCCGGGGAAGTGAGGACACATTTACTGATCTCTATAAAAGTGGTTTGATGACCCAGTGCAAATGGTGTGCATTAATAATGACTCATTATTACGGAAACCAGTATTAATGCTTTTTTCACTTCGGAGCACATAATATTCAGCCTCAGATCTAATGGAAGGGATCCCCCCCTCCCCAGGAACCAGCTTAACTGGGCACAGCCACAAGAGGTTGGTTACAGGACAAGTCTAGAGGCTGTTTAGCCTGGAGACACCACTACACAAATCACCCAGGCCCAGCATCCTCCCATCCTAACCCGCAGGACTCTCTGCCAACCCTGCCCACTGCAGCACCGGGTCCATCCCTTCAATAATCCAGCGCACCCCAGAACGGCCCACAAGCACCCCACATCCAACACGCACACAGTATTACACAGCACCCCTCTCTTCCCCACACACGGCCTCCAGAGAACTGCATGCACGCAATCTCACCACCCCCTCACCCCAAGACTCAACAGAGGCCCCAAAAACCACAAACTGTGCACACACGGATAGCCCCTCCAAACCCCCCCCCGACACACACACACAGACACACAACACTTGTATGACAAACCCACACCCCAGTTATCCCTGTCCACACCGCCCTCAAAATGCAATCCCATTCCTCCTTGCATGCACCCCCTTTCCTCCCAGCTCCCCAGGGTACCCACACTCCACCTCCCCACACCCCCATTTCCTCCCAACTCCCCAGTGTACCCACACTCCACCTCCCCACACCCCCATTTCCTCCCAACTCCCCAGTGTACCCCCACTCCACATCCCTATTTCCTTGGAGCTCCTCCAGGGTACACCACACCACACCACCTCCCCAGTGTACTCCCCGCATGTACCCCTATTTTCTCCCAGCTCCCCCAGGGTACCTCCACTCCTGCCTAGCCCCTCCCCCATTGCGCCCCCCAACATGGGGTGGGGAGGACAGGAGTGTCCCCCCACCCCCAGGCCGGCCGCGGACAGCCCAGCCTCCTTCCCAATACAGCCCCAGGCAGACAGGGGGCGGCGCCCCGCGGGGGTACGAGCGCCCCCAGCCCGGCTAAACAGGCCCCCGAGGCGGATGGAGCCGGATTAAGAGCCCAGCCCTCGCCTCCGTCACCCACCATCTTAGCTGCGTCTCTTCCGAAAGGGCTGATCTCGTCCGGGCGGCGCCAGATATCGCGAGAGCAGGGCAAGCCCCGCCCACCGCAGCATCAGCGCGGCGTTTCCGCCCTCACTGGGATTTAAAGGGGCCGTCCCTGGAAAAAACGGGAACGCAGGGAGAAGTGATATCAGAATCTCGCCAGGGCCCCAGCACCTCCATCACCCATTCCCAGTCTCACCTGCAAAGTGGCCAGCCCCCCCACTCAGAATTCCCCCCCCGTGCCCCAGGCACCTGTTTAGCCCAGTCCCTTCTGGGTACCCACCTAGACTGATCACCTGCCCACCTTGGCACAGGGTACTTCCCAAGCAGGCTACCCTGGATACATGCCCAGATTCCCATGGTATTCCTGCCACAGCAGGTAGTAACCAGCCTTGTAGTCACACTGGCCTCTGGCTAGTGCTCTGCCCTAACCACTTACCTGCCCCACTCCTGCCCCAGAGATTGATGCTCTACCCCAAGTATTTGCCCCACTGTCCATGGTGGGGATGTTTGTCCTCCTCACCTCAATCCAAGCAAACTCCCAAGAGGGGTCTGCTGTCTGTCCACTCCAGAGGTGGGCACTGTGTACTGGCTATTCATGGCCCCTGAAGAGCCATCTCTTACCTACTTCGGCTAGCTCTAGGCCCCTGCATCTATTCCGAGTGCATTTGGCCCACACCCCCCAGGGAATTTCCACTAAAACTGGGTTTCAAATCAGGCTAGTCCTAAGATTTTAGGAGAGACTGCTGCTGCTTCCCTGGAGTTTCAAGGACTCTAGGCCAGTCGTGGCTGTCACCTTTCACCCACCCCAGAGATAGCTGCAATTCAGAGGTGCTGTGGCCTGTAGGTAAAGGACTTCAGGATCCTGGGGCAGAGAAGATACTCTTGTCAGAAACATGCCTAAAATGAAAACAAACATTGCAACCTCTTCCTGTCAGTGTGCGACGGTGGTAGGGAGATGTCCAAATAAAATGTGATTGAGATTAGGAACCAATCCTATCAGTGTGTTGTAAAACCTGATGGATAAAACAAACAAGGAGTCCTGTGGCACTTTTAAAGACTAACAAATTTATTTATTGCATGAGCTTTCGTGGCAGAAAATCCCACTTTGTCAGACGCTTCAACTTACACTTCCCTGCATTTATGTTCCTCCCATTCTGTAAGTTCCCCATCTTCAAAGCATCTGAGGCAGTAGGATTTTCTCCCAAGAAAGCTCATGCAATAAATACATTTGTTAGTCTTTAAAAGTGCCATAGGACTCCTCGTTTCTTTTGCTGAACTAGACTAAAGGGCTACCCCTTTGGAACCGATGGATAAAATTAACTGTGAGAATGTGGGTGAAAATAGTATAAAATAGCCACTGGTTAAGTGGTTTTTATAAAGCATTTATTCAGCCTACGCTTTTCACAAGTTCACTGGAGGCTTGGGTTGCTTGTAGAGCTGGTAAAAAAAAAAAAATTGTTGAAAAGCTTTTTCTTTTAAAACCAGAAAATGACAATGACAATTTTCACAGAAAAGATTCCATTTCTGTCAAACTGAAAGTTCTGGATGAAAAAAATAAGTTTGAAGCTAAAAATTCTTCAAGGTCTCAATTTATTTATTAAATTTCAAAGAAAACCTGAACATTTTCAAGAAGAACGTTCTTTTCCCCTCTATTTTCACCAGAATTTTTCATGGAGGAAAAAAAGCCATTCCCTGACGATTCTAGCCGTTTGACTAGAATGCAGGTTTGATGCCTTGTGAGCTTTATTAACCAAATTCATTTTAAGATTTAAAAAAAAATGAAATGACAGAAAGGCTATTTGATTGTCATTTTAAATGATGGTGGCTCAACAGAAGATGAGTGATCTAACACAGCACAACGGGACTGATTCTCAGTGTTTGGGGATGGGAATGGAAGAGGCACTGTGTTACCTTTGATCTTCCCATGTTCTGAGAGCGCTAAGGCCCTGCCTGCTCCCTTGGGACAAGTCAGCCCAGCCTGCTTTTCACAGCTCCCTCGGGAAGCAGCAAAAATAGTGACAGTAACAGTACATTTTGGCCAGGCCTACATCATACCCCAATGCCTGGGGCTGGGAGCAAGACTGTCAGCTGATCCTGAATTCTTGACTCTTGGCCGGGAATTGATGGAAGCCCAGGTAGATCAAGGGGTAGCAGAAATTAGAGTGAAAGTAGATGGTTGAGGGAAGTCCCCTCGGAGGAAGGGCCAGAGGTTACTTGAGGGGCAGGCAAAAGTAATCCCCACCAGTGATGGACTTACCAGAGGTAGACATCGTGTCCAGGAAGAGGCAGGGAATCCGCTCCAGAGCTGAATAGACTGTGGAGCAAAGGAGTAAGATGAGACATGGCGCTAGTACCCAGGCAAACCGAAATCTTTCTGAAGTAGAAGAGACACGCTGCTACCTCCAGGGGGGAATCATGTCAGAGTGAACAGATGGCCCCAGTGGACACCCCTAGAAAGGAGGGTGCTCTGTCTGAACTGGGAACAATGCTTTCCATCCTCTCTCTTGCACTGAAGCAGAAATCTCCAGCCTCTTGCTTCTCTTATTTTTCCTTTTTCTTGTCTTCAATTCCTTTCTTAGTCCCGATGGAGGAAGAGATTAGACTAGACTAGAGGATGGAGAGGGCAGGGAAGCTGGGAGATGTGGAGAGAAAGAAAACCGAAAGGAGGCAGCGTGGCTGAGATTTACATGGTGGGTTTCAGAACTGCTACCTCCTTTCTTCCCAGTGGGTGGCACCATAAAACTGTCTGTTCTTTTCTCACTGGCCTAGGAAGGGTGTGGAGACAGATGCTTCAGACCTGAGGCAGGTCTTCAATCACTGTCGAGTTAACCTGGGTTCTAACTCTGGTGTTACCCCTCACTCAGTCTTCTCCCATCCACACCTGAGACGGCGATGAATCCAGGCTAGCTGGGAGCAGGGACTGGAACTCAGGTGTTACTTTCACATAGGCTGGTCCTCACCCACTTTGCAGTTTGGATGAGTGCCAATGCCTTCCCAGAATTCCTTCTGTGTGCCCAGAAGGACAGACAAGTGTCCACCCCTTCCCACAATTCACTGGGAAAGAATCACAGAGCAAACATCAGTTTACTGCAGCAGCAGCACAAAGAACTATGGGATATATGCCCCGGAAGGCCTAGTAACACACGTTGGAGAATGCCATGCTGAGGACACAGCACCAGATATTGCTTTGTTAGCTGCTCACGTCTGGTCTAGACCCAGTTGCCAGACACCTGAACTGAGTGCACCGAAGACTTGCCCAGAATCCGATAGTAGAAGAACACTTTTCTTAAGCAAACGTCTTTGCGGCATTTCTAGCTCTTGCTCACAGCACTTGAAAAGCCCCACTTGTGCTTTTTTGAGGTGATTCACATAAGCACATTAGGCCAAGGCGTGGCAGACAAACGCTAGCTCAGCTCTTCATGCAGGTTGATTCAGTTTCTGGTGCTGGGCAGAGTTGCACTTCAAAGAGATTTAATGATTTATTAAACAAGCCCTGTACAACCACTTAACACACTCCCCTGACATGTTGCAATTCCAAACAGCTGAAGCACAGAACTGGAAAGCAAATCTGCTCTAGAAATTCAAGGTCTCTAGTCAAGCTTGAACATCCAAGCTGCATGAAATACAAAATGAAAAGCATGCAGAAAAGTTAGGGATTCTCCATCACCCTGCTCTTTGGTGGTTCAGTTATATCCCATCCGCAACGTGAGTGTTCAGTGTCGTATTACCAAGTCAGACTGGGATCATTTTATACTCTGCTCCAGCTTAAATGACCAAATGTAAAATCCTACCGTTCTAGTTCGGGAACATTTTACACACCTTTTAATTGTACTGGTATGAATGACTGACTGCGCAAGGAAGATAATGCAAAGAATAAATGGACACAGTTAAATAGAGACTACCTTTTTTCCCCCCATTACAACAGGTAATTTTGTTTTCCTTTTCCCCCCACCTTCCTCCAATGTGCTATTATCCACTGTTTGAATCTAAACATCTGCATTAACTCTGACCTGATCTTATGACTTGCACTTCTCTGCATTTATTTTCTTCCCATTCACCTGTACTTCTCCATCTTCAAGAGTCTGACGAAGTCAGATTTTCTCCCACGAAAGCTTGTCACAAATAAATTTGTTAAGTCTTTAAAAGTGCCATGGGACTCCTTGTTTGTTTTTCCAAAATCACGTCACTCTGGAAAATTTAGGCCTCTTGAGTGTTTCTTTAATGATGACCAGCAGAGCCAACACTAAGTTCACAGAATACTTGAGTAACCGAGCCATTAGAGGTGCACTCAACAGTTTCAGATTTGTAATTAAAAAAACAAGAGAGCTACTTCTGCACCATCTCCCCACCCTTGGCTGCCCATGGAAGGTGAGCACCGACTGCTGGCCAGCACGCGGTTTTTATTTTGAGCGTCGAGGTTCATCCTCCGCCCGTGCCCACCGCACTGCTGAAGTGGCACTTGTGATAGGCATAGCACAGAAAGCCCCATTTTCACTCCCCATCTAACATTGGCCACCAAGAACGAACCATTTAACATTTATAGACTATGCTTTAGCACTGAGAATCAGTGCAAATTAACTAAATCACCGGTCCCGAGAACAGCTGCCAATTTGCACAGAAACCTGCTTCACGTGGTCACTCGTTTTTCCTTTTGCAAAACTGGGGAATCTGTCAGGTGCAGAGGGTCTAAAACAGCCATTCTTTGCTGCAGAGAGCGGGATGAACCTCTCTACACACTGTTCATTGCTTCAGCTGGGATAGTCTGTGTCCATCTAGCCTACCGTTTAAAAAGCCACTTTAGTATTTTTCTGCTCGCCTGACCCATTTAAAAAAAGATGCCAGGCCTACCCAAGAGTTACCAATGCTCTGTAAGCACCACGCTGAGATTTCACAGAAGCTAGTGCACTTTTGATTCAGAGAGAGCCTGTATCAGAGGTGGAGGATGGAGAACAAACAGCATTGGCTGTGTGCAAGAAGCAGAAAGTCATTATGTTTAAACAATGCAGAATTCGCATTGTTTCTTTTGGGTTTTTTGTTTTTTTTAAAATGAGTTATGATCAAGGGAGGTGACCTGTAGCCACCTGCTATTGTGATGCAAAAGCACCCCTAAGTCAGATCACTCCAAACACTCCACCCACCACCAACAGCTTTTACTGTTTTATTTCCTTGGACCGTCTCCTCCCTCTGCAAGAGTCACGAAGTTATATCTGTGCCGAGATTACAAGCATAGCTTACACACAGCAGACAGCAGCAGAGATGAAATGCGGCAGGGGAAACTTTCCAGCATTAAAAGAACATTAATTCAGCTCCTCTCTAAAATCTTTACCTCTAGCCATCCCCAGCGGTACTGGTTGTCTTTGCAGCATGGATCACCAGTGTTGGTGACCATACTAAAAGCTGGTTGTGCACAACACATTCAGTGACAAGTTACCCAGCCCCGGCTCACGATCTACACCATCAGCCGACAAAAGATTGCAAGATGGGGTACAGCAAGTAGCAATGGAGCAGCAGGGCTGCTTTGTTTTTTATGTTTCATTCTCTGCACTTTATGGAACTGAGAGGCATTGAAAAAATAAAAGTCAGGCTGGAGAGAGCTCCTCAGAAGCGGAGGCTGCCTGGAAGAAAAGCATAAATGAGAGTGTGCAGGGTGCTAGGGTAGAAGTCAAGTTATACAGGGCTTTGGAAGAGAACACAAAGGTAATGGGATGCTAGTGCATGTGTAGTGAGAGGATGGGGCACAGGGGAGTGACTGGTGAAGGTGTAAATTTATGGCAGCCTTTTAGATATGAAGAAGTCACACAGGCTTACACGTTCAAACAGTTTGCACATATGAACCCAGCTCTGAGAAGGTGACAGCACAGTTCATTAACTCCCTTGAAACACTTCCTTGAATAGAGCTCCTTGCTCACGTAGCAATTGGCAACGTAGTTGGGTTTAGTCCACTACCACTCCTCAAACCAACTCAGAGCTGATTCCAGAGGAATTTTGCAG
The DNA here is from genome assembly GCA_007922175.1 of Pelusios castaneus. Taxonomy (NCBI): domain Eukaryota; kingdom Metazoa; phylum Chordata; order Testudines; family Pelomedusidae; genus Pelusios; species Pelusios castaneus. Next base: position 3,279,190 of record ML685800.1, read on the forward strand.
TGAAGGATTTCTTCACAGATCAAATCCTTGCTAAGGAGAGGCAACATTACCTGGACTTGTATGAGGACAAGAAATTAATGGATAACCCAGAGAACAGTGGCTGTGGTTTTATATACAGCAAAAGGATCCCCAAATCTCAGAGGAATAAGTCTCAACCCTCTTCTGGATATATTCAGAGGTGGATATATTCTGTCTGAGACCCCAGCTCTTCAATCAAGCTTGTGTATACATTTACATGCTGCATTGAGGAGTTAAGGTTATTTTGGGGCCAATCACCTTGAAACTTAACTCATCTTTACTGCTCAACTAAAACGTAGCACATGGCAATGCTCTGTAAATGCATCAATTCCAGTTTATAGCCACACATGTAAGGCAAGACATAGCACAGGATTTTACAGACTCGATGAGACAGTCTTTTACCCGGAGATTACTAGTTCAAATCCATCCCAGTTGGAACAGACCTAAAACTACCGAGATTCTTCAGCTGCACATGAAGTGAATGGAATGATCTCAGTCCAAATCCTGTATTAGCCCCACCATACCACTTATATTAAGGGCTGAATAGGCATGAAGAGTGAGTTATGCTTCCACTGCCAGGAGGGACTAAAGGTGCTGGTTGAGGCACAGGGCAAAATGTGTGACTAAGCACGCATGGATGCTGTACCCACTGGAAATGGATGCTGTCAATCTGGCAACTTTCCTGAGAACCCAAATTCACATGGAAAAATTTGCAAGAAAAAAAAAATGGAGACAGGCTTGTTTCTAATCCAAATGTACTTCTCTTTATTCAAACCAGGGGTAATCACTGGTTAGTGCAAAATGCACCTAAACCTTTTGCCTGAGGGAAATCTACATCTTAACAAGGCCTCCATTAACCCCTAATGAAATCCACAGAGGATTTGAAAGAGTTTGAAGCACAGATCTAAGAGCTGTACCTCATAAGTGACTCTGTGCATCAACAAGTCTGCACCTGCATTGCTACCAGCTCTACACCCTCAGGTAACAAAAGCAAAATACACTCAGTAGATTTCGTCTTTTAACGCCCAGTCTCTCTGGACCAACTGCCCCACCACTATGTTAGAAGTAAAGGGGTCACTTCCAACAGTGCTAACAGAAACCCTGTTTTAAATTAAAAAATAAGCCAGCATACATAGTAGAAAATTTCTCTTAAAAATTTCACAATCTGTAAATGTATATATTTTTCTTTAAACATAAAAGTTTACAACATACGGTAAAACAAAGGCTCAGGAAAAATAATTTCAAAAAAAGAAACCTGAAGTTTTGAATTAAAGCTGAAGACATTTTTAAAACCCTGTTGTTTGAACCAGTGACATTTTCTTTATTTGTGCTGATGGGTTAGAGAAAGGAATATATTTAAAACCTGCAGTCCAAACACCCACAGCTTTGCCTTCAAAAGCCATTCCCCCCTCCCAAGCCCTCCCCCAATGTTGTTAGATTTTTCTTCCATCAAGTATGTGATTGTCACAAGTTCAGAAGTCTGGGATTTCCAGGTTCAGCTGCTACCAGATATCCCATTGTGGACAGGATTCCCTGATTGCCAGCATGTGCTAGCGTCTGTAGGGGTGAAATCCTTGCACATTATGGTTCTGTCCTCGTCCAAACCCACTTCCTCCTGCAGGTGGGCCACTGGATGGTGGCACTGAGGGGCCTCCATAGGAGGGGGGTTGCTGGCTGGGGTCGGAGAAACCTTGTCCAAAACCACTCAAGTCTTGTCCATAACCTGTGAAGAAGAGGAAAAGGCTGCAGTAAGCTTCTATTACGATCCGCACACTCAAAGGCAGAAGCATAGCATCAATTCAAAATTGATGCCACGCACACCAATGTATAGCCTTATGAACACACAATGATGTGCTGATCTATAAACCAGGTGATAGAGTAGTCGCTTCTACATCTGATCAGCTATTTGATTTACATGTAGAAAACATAGGCAATGATCAAAGGCAGAGAGGAAAGGGGACTGAATGCGTAATTGGAGATAGGACTGCAGCGAAAAAGCGCTCTCTGTGTCAAATCTTTCCAGATTGGTGGTGACCAAGATGTCATGCCACTGCTGTTCAGAGGCTTACATAAAGTGGGTTGGTGATATCTGTTAGTCCATAATGGGTAAGTGAGTGTTCATATAAGCAAAAGTAGTATTCGGTCCTTTTCAGCAGAGGTAGAGAAAATTAATGGAGAAACAGCTGTCTGAAAATGTCATCTTTACTACAGCTGATGTTTGTAACAGGAAGATTGTGTCTTTCAGTTTATCTTGTGTATAGTCAATTTTAATTTCCCCTGTACGGTTAATATATCCTTTGCTGAAAAGACCCCTATAAGAAATCAGAAGGTGGCCTTAGGAAGTAGTTTTAAATACTGGGCCCTGAATATATTTGTTTTAAAGATGATGGTTGCATCAGAAACTGGAATTTTCTGAAATTAGTCCGTTAAAAAAAAATCAAGTTGACAATGTCCCTTTCAAAGGATATGGCAACTGGCTTCCCCTCAATTTCCATCACACCCACAAGGCAGGATCAGGAAGCTTATTTTTGCTGCTACTGCACCCATTATTATGTGGTTAAAAAGGGAACTTCAGCTTCTAACTGCCATCAAAATCCAAAGCCCTTCCCTGGTGTTAACTCGCCGCACAGAACTAGCTGAAATAAGCATAGTGTGACAAGTTTCCTCTCAAAAGGTGACTCAGAGGAACAGCAAAAGCTATTTTATCATCAGCTTTCCACATAACGTCAGCAGGCAGCCCACATTTCCAATGCAGCAAAAACACTGAAGCAACAGATAAGCAGTTATATTGAAACAGCCACCTCTCCTGTATACCTAATTCATACTAACACAACCAAAGAGTTAGTCTAAACTTACTAGTTTTAAATCTAAAAGTGAGCTGGCCCTCCATGAACCTTATCCCTGTTTACTCTAAGTCAGCATCTTTCCCTGAAGAAATCATAAAGGTAACTAACTACAGAACCAGGAGACTTCTACCTCATACCACATCTTCCTCCTGCCTCGTCAATGAGGCTGACACCTCCATTCCGACACATAATCCAGAGTGGAGGTCAGAGATTTAGGAGCAACAGGTTTAGAGTAAGCAGGATGAGAGAGGAGACAGAGAGACCCCCTTTCAATTTGGAGGAAAAACCTAAATTCCTGGAAAGCAAATGGATGTGTATTAATAACTTACTAAAAAGTTAAGAAACCTAACCGAATATTGCTAGTGATTAAAATGCAACCATCAGTCATTACCATGGCATGAGCGTGAAACTCCACCGTGCATGACAGCTCTGTTAAAAACCCTGTAAATACTCCCTAGATCTTGGTGACTTTTTTCTGCAGAAGGTTAAAGCAGGTTTAACACTGCTAATCCAAAGCCACAGTCTCTTGGCGTCTCCTCAGTATTTTCATTTCAAGCCCTGCCTGTCTGACAGGACTTACTACTGCTAATGAACCCAACCATGCATGTTTTGAAGGTTTCTCAAGCTGCTAATCAGCCATTTTTGACACAAAGATCAGGGGGCAACCTTAAATGTATTAATTTCATGCCAATGGGTGGAGTTCGGAGTACGAATAACCACACCACTCACACCAGCACTGTGGCTTGCCATGAAGAGTTCAGAAAACCACAGCTCTGCTGGTTTGTTTGTCACCAAGGAATCCAGCAGTCAGACCAAAAAGGCAACACATTTCCATCCATATTATCTTGTCCTAGTCTCTCCTCCTGCGAGCTATTGCTGCTTTAGAGTGACCTGGTTTCCGAAGTCAGTAGTGGGGATATCAACTCGGTTGCTTATGGTAACTAAATGCAATTTGCTTACACAAGACAAACTAAGTCTTGCTGATGCAACATCTTGGGAAGCGAACAGCAGCGCAGTCATGTTCCAAGGATGAGTTTTCACTTCGGCCGACTATTAGATAATTAAACTAGATTATCCTTGAAGGTAAAAAGCAAACATTTCCAAGCCACAATACTCATCTCACCCGCCCTCTTAAAAAGACCCTGCAAGAAACAAAGGTTAATTTCCCAAATGCAGATAAAGTAAGAGCATTGGTTGTAAATAGGCTCCACCTACCTAGGATATATCACTGCTCAGCCTGACCATAAGAGTGTAAACAAAGTATTGGCGCGTAGCCTGAAGGGTCTTGAGAATAGGTACCCAGCCCTAGTAAGAAATGAGGAGACCAGGGTGACTAACCCCAAGACAGCCCTGTACAGAGATATAATTTTTGGGGTGAAGGAAACACACCCTTAATTTACTAGAGTGTTTACATTTATCCCAGCTGTAAACATAGCAGCATTTATGATGCTGTCAAGCCGGGATGAATCTGTAAATGGCAAAATGATTAAATACTTAGATGCCTATAAACTCTATGCATTTAAGTGAAAACATGAAAACCTGGTTAACTGCCTTCTGTATATCAGTGCTGCTAGCTGAACTACAAATGACACATGACGTTCCAAAGATCTTAAAGAGGTTTAAAAAGGTCAAACACAGCTTTATAGACATGGAAGAGGTTACTGACTTGGACGGTAATACACTAAACCGAATACTTCCATCCCTGGGTACATATATCATGAGAGTGGTCTTCCACAGTAGTAGTATGCTTCTGGCATGAATGGGGTGAGACAATAATGCATTTACCAACATTATCTAACCCACTTCCTCCTCCCAAAAAAATCCATTAACCCCGAGGGACTAACTACAACCAGCTTTTCAGATATTTCCAGGGGAGAGGGGGGAAATGTCTCCAAGATGCAACTGGTACTACATATTACACCAGACAACCCAACAATCCCTCACAGCATTGTTTTGGGAAAAAGAGTCTATTGAAGTGAATGGAGGGATTTTTTAAAATGGTAATTGGAGATTACGACATGAAAGTCTTGCAACAGGGACTTCAGCGTTGTTCCCAGTACAGGAAGTATATATAAAAATCAACGGTGTCTTTACTGTTTGGATCCATTTTAATTACTGGTATCGAAGACTTAGCTGCCAAGTATGAGACAAGATAAATTTGTATGCATCCGTTTTTATACTTTTCAGTAAATGTTTCCTCTCATATATAAGAGGGGCACATTTCTGGCAAGACAAGAAAACCTTACAACTTGAAGTCAAACAGGGTAACTTTCTGTCCCACCTGTTGTGTCTCTGACACCAGCTTAAGAACATCTCCAACCACACCCACCAAAACTAACATCTTCACCTTACACTGACAAGAACTGAGAGGCTGAGCTATCAGAAGTCTGATACTTCAGATTTTTTAGCCTACAGAAAATCCATTCAAATAGCTTTATGCCATGGACACTCTGTAATGAAAACCAGCTGATTGGGAGGCCACACAAACATGGGGAAATCTGGTTAAAATGCAGGGGCCATTCTTGGGCTTGTCTTGTGTAGTGTGCTGCCTTCAGAAGTTACCAAAGGCCAGTGATGGAAAAGAAGGCACACCTACCACCCCAACAAGAAATTGGGCAATGCTGCTCAAGAAACGCTTGGATGAAAGAACTCCTTCCTGATCTCCACAAAGTCAACTTCCAGCCAGTAGCACAAGAATGTGACTACCCATATTTAGTCTTACTGTAGCTTATCTACGAAATGATTTTTCTCTATTACCTACTGGCAGCAGTGAGCTCCAGAGACTGATTGACTCTTCCCTAGTAAGTATTCACTTTTTGGTTTAAATTAGCTGCCTCAGTTTCAACAAGTCTTATGAAACAGGGTCAAAAGGGGCATGCAGGTCCGATTTTGCTATAAACTTGGTTTTGTGACTCAGTCAATTCCCCAGTTATTTTCAGTAAGTAGATACTACTCCTCAATACCACTATTCTCCACCCTCTTATGCAAGCCCCATCACTCAACTCTTTTCAGTGCCCTTTTCACTGTGCTTTGTTCCAACTCCAGCACATCTTCTTGCGGTGAGATTACCTTTGGCTGCTACTGTGTTAATCAAAGATAGTTCAGAAAAGGAAGCAAACTATTGAGCATCCTGCAGTGTGAAACTGTTAGATGAACAAAAAAGGGTTTAAACGCAAGTGTTTGGGGGAAACTTATCCCACCTCTCTTATCTAGAGAGCTGTGTATCTAGTGACTCAGGAAACTGGTGAAGGAAACAGTAACACTGTTATATCAGAGAACTGGATTTTTGGGACCCCTTGACAGCCAGTAGCTGGCATTCCCACCATTAGTACAAATGCTGTCAGCATTAATGCACTGCTGCTGGAAATGGTGACGTCACCAAATCATTACAAATAAAAGTAAAGCAGAACCTGACGGCCGGAGGGGAAAGGCTGCCGCTCAGTGTGAATTTTGTGCAGTTACTTACCAAACTGGCTATAAGGGAATTCTGGCTGAGCAGATGGGGGTTTGCTCATGTCCTGAGTTGCCTGAGATGGTGGTGGCGGCGGTGGGAAAGCTAGTGGTGTTGCCCCAGGAGTGGCAGGTGGAGGGGGTACTCCAGGAGGGGCAAACTGGTCAGGTGGAGGAGGTGGAGCACCATATCCAAAACCTAATAAATAAGAGGCAGAGCAGAAAATCTGTGATATACTAAAAGGCCAAAAGCACGTGGACTTTTTACTTGGCTTCAAAATAATGTCAAATTTTGTTGTTAAACCCTTTGTTGTGAGTCTACAGAAAAGAGATTGCTACTTGTTGCCTGCAGCTGACCTAAAAAGGATTCATTTAAGCATCTCTTGAAAGTCATCCTATTCTCAACTAAAGACATGTAAAAGATGTGAAACCTTACACCCAGACGACTGCAGGTGCACAACAATTTTACCATCTGATCTAGCAAACAGTAGCTGACAAGATAGGTGCAAATATTGAAATGTGCACAGGAAGCACACTGGGAGAGGGAAAGACATGGAGACACACCTCTTGGAAAATTTTTGCTTTTCATCCAGCCAATTAAGCAGACTGCCAAAAGCCTCAGGCTGAAAATTCCTGAGCAGGCTGGCTTCCCAAAGCACAAGAAACAGAACTAACAGGCTGTTTAAGAAACTTTGGACAATTAAAGGGCATCTTTCTCCCTGTTTGAAATTCCTCTGCATAACCGGATTAAAAGGAGCATAAAGGAGTCAGATGCCCAAATCCCATTTAAATTCAATAGAAGCTAGGTGCCTAATGTCTTTGGCTAGAATTTTCAAAGCAGCCTATCATATTACTAGTTCAAATGGCTCCCCTCTAGAAAGGGGATGTCAAAAGTAAAAGTCCTTAGTCAAAACACAGACAAGCTGAAAGTTTACAGTATTAATGAGTATTACTCATGTGATTAGAAGCAATGGATTCAAAGAAACGAACAACTGAAAAATTCTGATTTCTGGCTATAACACAAATATTTGTGTAGATCCACGGGTGGATCAAATGTGAAAGACTCCAGTGAATTCATAGAAAGGCATGAAAGACAAAACAGAAGTGTATTCCGTGGCACAACACAGGTTTGAGACTCTCAGAGAACACTTACTAAATGGTGGAGGGGTGCCATAGCCCTGGGGGAACCCTTGTGGAGGTGGGAATCCTCCAGGAGGTGTAGAAACTATGTATGAGGTAAAAGGTGGAGGAGGAGGTGGGGCGCCTCTTCCTGGAGGAGGTGGTCCATACCCACCTAGAAAAGCCAAAAGAATAGTTGTAAGAACAAGTGATGCCTTCACATAAGCCAGCAGAGTCAAAATTATCCCCAAAAAAACAAAGTTATTGCTTCTCTTCCTGGAATTAAGTTCTGGGAAACCCTCATCCTCTCTATGAAGAGAGACTCTGGGAAATGCTCCTACTCAGAAAACCATGACTGAAAATTTTATTTCTTGATGGTTCTAACTGCATTATCAGCAAGGGGATATAAACTAACTCCCAACACCCAACAGTTAAAACCAGAATTTTTTCCAATACAAACTCAACGAACAAGTTTTAAAACTGGCTGAGAAACACTGCACTTCAGAAATTTACAGCCACTATCAATTTTCATTGAAAAGCAATTTGCCTCTGCACTACCAGTTGGCCTTTTCTACAGTTCACAGACACTAAACCACCAAACTTTTGTTACCTACTTACCAATTGCCTGTCCAGCTGGTACCCACATTCCTAAAACAAGAAAGCAGAACAATAGTTCATCAACTTGTGTACTGGAATCCTTCTATTAAAAATGGCATACAATACAATTCTGAAAAAATTTGTGATCTATGTTGATAAAAAAAGCTAATGAAAGAACAAACAAACAAACAAACAAGGAGTCCTGTGGCTCTTTTCAAGACTAAAATTTATTTATCACATGAACTTGTGGGAGAAAATCCCACTTTCTTCAAAGCGTCTGACAAAGTGGGATTTTCTCCCACAAAAGCTCATGCGATAAATAAATGTGTTAGTCTTGAAAAGAACCCCAGGACTCCTTGTTTGTTTGGCTGACCTACACTAACATAGCTACCCTTTTGGAACTAATGGAAGAAGGCGCCTGTAGTCTCAAAACTCAATGTTCAAAAAGAGCATATTCTAGTGTTAAAAGTCACTCAGTAACCCTCTTTAGAAAGACCAAGAATTGCAGAAGGTGAAGCTACAGACACAAAGTGTTCCAAATATAAATCCAATAAGGTTATCCAGCTATTTCAAGTGTTTTAGAACCTTGGGCAACCTCATTTTATATTTGCTGCAATGTCAAGATAGAAAGATTAATGTATTTAACAATTTTGCATTTAATCCTTCCCACCGATGGATAGGATACCTTTCCCTGCAAATAACCAAGATGAAAGTGATCTAGGTCCTCAATCTGAGTTTGCAGATTAGTCAATCTGTTCAGAATGTCAAAGCCTCAGCTGCAGCTTTCCCGTTAATAAGCACCGTGGGGAGACAGTAAGCCATCCTTTGGGGCCATAATGGCTGATGTGACACCGCCCCCTCTCCCCGTGGTAGTCATTTCTCATATCTGAGAAAGGCAGGTTATATATTCTGTTAGATGTGACTCAATTATGCTACCTCATTTCTTCACATGGTATCAAAACAGTCTTTAGATGAATTCATTTCTTCACATGGTATCAAAACAGTCTTTAGATGAATTCAACACTTTTATTCTGCCTCCAAAAATCTTGGATTTTTTTTATGGCATTCAGAACTAGCTTCTGCTCTTTCTGCCCCTAAAGGGCTCACGGTAAATTAAGAAAATTATATGCATTAAGTGTTCCCCTGCATCACCATTAGCAACTGAGCACAGAGCTGTCTGTTACTTTTCCCAGCTATACCAAGTAATGAAATACAAAGACACAGGAAAGCCTGTCTTCCTTTCATATTTCACTTGTAGTTATTTTGGAAACTCATTTCAGAATTCATTTTGAAAAACTGGGTTCTATAAATATTTTAATCAGGGTCCCATACCACTCATTTCTACAGCTGCAGAATCATGACTTCTCCCCATTATTGGGTAAGAGGAACATGCCGATTGGATCTCAGGCTTCTTGCTCATAAGCAGAACGAAGCCCCTGACACTATGACCACCACTTAATCAGACTGGGGGATGTTGAGGAAACAGAATTTGTGTTGGCAAGACCCACTGACTTCTGCAGTATGTAACAAATAACATTCTGAAAAAGTTAAACTGAGGAAACCCCCAAGTAGAACTGGGTGAAACAGATGCAGAATGCTCTGGTTCTCTGCTGTATTCAAGTCACTGCATATTTGGCTTCACTCTACTTGGAAGTATCTGTATCAGTTTTCCAAACAAGGAGTCATGTGGCACTTTTAAAGACTAACATTTATTTGTCGCATGAGCTTTCGTGGGAAAAAAAATCCCACTTTGTCAGATGCTTTGAAGATGGGGAACTTACAGAATGGGAGGAAAAGAAATGCAAGGAAGTTCCCCATCTTCAAAGTGTCTGACGAAGTGGGACTTTCTCCCACGAAAGCTCATGCGATAAATTAATTTGTTAGTCTTAAGGAGTCCTGTGGCACTTCTAGTTTGTTTTGCTGAACTAGACTAACATGGCTACCCCTTTGGAACTTGTATCAGTTATGAGATGTTACCTTTTGAAAGAATAAGAGCAAGTGATATATGGTCTGCAAACAAATCCCCCCAGCTAGTGACAGACAGTGCATTTTAAGAAAGATGGGAATGGCCGATGACCACCAACCGAACAGGTACCTTGCGGGCTATATCCTTGTTGCCAGGTAGGAGGGGGTTGTCCTGCCCAGCCATTGGCAGCACTTGGCATGATCCGGCTTCCCCACTGGCTGGCACCTGGTGGTCCTGGAGTTTGGCTTTTGCTATCCCGAGGTTCTGCACGTTTTACCTCCACCTAAACAGACAGATGAGCCATTTAAGAGAAATGACGCAGGTCAGTACACCCCCCTTCCCTTCACACACACCCTTAATTATACTTAAATCTACACTTAGCACCTTATGACTTATGGCTAAATACTTAATTATAAAGCTAGTTAGGCCAGTAATTTAAAAAAAAATGTTTCTCAGGTACAATCCATGCGATAGTAAGACATTACAAGTCCTATATCAACATATATATTTAAAACAAAACATGTCCTACAAACAACTTCTGTTTCATTATTTTAAGTAGTCATTTGCTTGCCTATATTAAAGCAGAAGTACCACCTTACAATGGCTCTCTGCTAAAAGTGTAGACACACAATCTTGTTAACATAGTCTTTAGACTGTTTAATGTTCACTGCAACATTTACAAAGAAGAAAACATTTTTAGCAAAGATCTTTTTACAAGCAAAGAGTCGCTCTGAAAAAGGGTACTAATGCTTTAACATTCAAGGATGACTGGGGTTCATTTGGAAGTTATAGTTCACACCCACCCCATCTCCCTGCAATTTCAGCTCTGTTCATACCTGAGAAACACACATTCATTGGTTTGGTTTTTTTACTTAGGTTGTATTTAAATGTCTAATGGAAGATAAAGACTTACCTTCCCCAGGCTAACGCTTAAAGAATCTCAAATAACTCAAACAATGTCAGAGGGAATGGATGTGATAAGAGAATCTTACATTACATCTAACAAAAAAAGTAAACAAACATGCAAGTAATAAAAATGGACAGTTGAGTCAATAAGAAGCAAATCTTCATACTGTGTTAAGTCAGAGACAAAACCTTCCTGTTTTAAAAACTGTTAAACAAATCTAAGTGCTTAACTTATTTCATTTAAAGATAAAATGTCAAGTTAATAAGCTCCACATTCAATATAAACCTTTAAAAACAACCAAACCCCAGACTCTGATTTAATGAAACACTGAGCACTTGTATGCTGAGTTGAAGTTTTTTTTTTAAATTTTATAATTAATTTTAATGGGTGCCAAAGTACAAAGAAAATAAATCTCAATCACTAATGGGTCTGAGTAGTATGGAAAATAAAGTATTCAGAATTCTTCCTGCTATGTCTTAAAACTATTCATGTTAGAGAACAAACAGGAAATAGGCATCGCACAAGGACAAAGGCTTCCTCCTCCTCTTCTTCTGAAGATGCCCCAAGGACATTATACATGACAGTAACCAAATCTCTGTCAGCCGAAGGTCCTGCTAGAGAGGAACCAAGGGAATTTCTCAAAGAACTCAAATTAATGAGTCTTAACTCATTTTCCTGAAGGGAATTTGGTTACTGCTTATGAAAGGAAAGTCCTCCTTGTAATTTTAATATTTCGCTTTTAGTAACAACATATGGATGCAGATTCACTTCAACAATACATTTTTAATTTTTTATATATATATAT